>JASANF010005535.1:0-102201 GCA_030248245.1 Trissonchulus sp. WLG1_4
AATCCCGTATATCATGTACAAATTTTACACATTTTGGACACATGATAGCAAAAAAAGGTATGTACATGTCGGTTACAGGATATAGATATTATTGATCGCCACCGGTTAGAGTTTTGTGTCGTTCGAACCTAACAGCAGGCATATCGTCTTTGTGGTGGTAGTGCTCGTGGGGTGTGCTGTTAGTCAGTTGTAACACAGCACCCCCGGGGGGTTCTGATACTCTCCTTGAGACGCACAGAGTTTAATTGTTCGTTGAGACCCGATGGTACCAGTTAGAAATCGAGCCAGTACAAGGGCAAAAGTAACTAGCTCACCAGCTAGCAAGCCGTACCACCACCAAGACGCACCGCCTTCTGTATTCTGAACCTGTGCAATTGCTTTTTGCAGTTGCCGCCGCGCTACTGCGTCGGCTTTCTGGCGCAAGTTTTCCTTTTGCGCGGTAGCGCTCATAAATTTTGTGAAGTTTGTGATAACAGGGTTTCCTGACGTCGGCCGTTTAAGTGAGACATTTTGCAACCATGAGCGATAGTCTAGTGCTGGTAGTAAAGGCATAAGAGTAGCGTGTGCTCCTGGGTGTGGGATTTTGAATACGTACGGGCGTGCAGCGTACAATTTTGTGAAATTTTTAATATCCGTGGTCGCACATGTGTCGGCCCGGGACGTGAGGGTAGTCGTACCCAGATTTAGGGTGCAGTTGCAAGGCACTATCACGACACACTGTAGGCACGATTCTACTATGTTCTTGTTGGTCTGATTTCCACACGCTAACTCCCAAGTTACCCCTGCATTACCCACGAACCATGAGTTCCGTCCCAAGTAGAACACTGGCGTCCGCTTTGCTGGGCTCACCAGCTGGATCGGACACAAGGGTTCAACCTCCGTGTGGGGTTTATTAAGTAGGAGTGCAATTTCACAGCTAGGTTCGGTCATAGGGTAAGTTATCACTTGATGTACACATGTTTTCCATGTGTCACCCGCGCATTCTTGCAGGTCAGAGGGAGTTAAAAGAACGTAGCTATCCCCATTAAGGCTCAGACCTACGAACTCATAATTTGGTTTAATTTGAAGTGCTGTATGGTTTGGGAGGGTCGGCATAGTGATTGTGAGAACATTCCATAATGAATAGATGTGCTCTGTGTGTTTAACAGGCAGCCGCATTCTAACTGCAAGGTTTTGCTCATCAGCGAAAACAGCTGCTACCATTTTTAGTTTGTAATACATGTCGACCCTCCTAGAATCGTACAACAACTCATAACCCAGATGGCTTATCTGTGCACTAAGATCATCTATTATTGTTGACAGCGTCATTGGGCGAACAACCCCTGCAGTTAAGATACCCTTTTCTAATTGTTGGAGGGCGTCCATAAATGCATATGCCTCCGATATTTGGTCATGCCAGTGCATAGTATGGCTGATCCATGCTACAAGATCAACTATGAGTTGAACCTGGTATTGGGCGACATCACCTAGAAAATTAAGTCTTTTAAGACTGTAATTTAATTTTCTGACAATCGATCGTTGTGCATTTTGCATAGTCTCCATGGCTTGCCCAAGTAAGTTGACTTTGGTGTCTACGTTTTTGAATCCTTCCATGGTCAGCCGCGATGCCGTAAGGATTTCTTGGTTATGGCGGTGAACGGCGACTGCCAGTGTGTCTTCACGGTTTTCCACAGCTTTTAAGGCTTTACGCACGGTTGCGCCATCGGCACCCCCACCCGAACAGCCACCAAATATGGACTCGATGAAACATGCTATGCCAGTCAAAAGTCCGCGTTTAGCAGTCCCACCCCCTGGTTTATGTTTTATTAATCTTTTCAGGTCCATTTCGATGTTGTGCAGCTCTTGTATAGTGCGCTGGCGAGTAGACTGCATACTGTTGTCTAGCTCGCTCGTGACGTTGCACAACTGCTGCATGAGTTCTGGAATCCACTGAAGTGTATTTTCTAGTCTAGTATAGTTTGGGCACGGCGGCAGCTGTAAATCGGAGACGTTGTGGTGCGGTAAAGGTATCACTAGGTAATGCTCTATGTAGTCATGCGCATTATTAAGATACCCCTTTCGCGTCAACAGCGTTGAGTAATGGGGTCTCAGCTTCAAATCCTTGGAGTCCGCCCAGTTAGAGTCAATTTCATTAGTAGCAGCTCTTGTTAATGATAGGACGACTATCAGCAAGAGGGATGCGGTAAGAATTCCGCGCAGAGGGGGCCAACTGTTCCTTATTGCTGTATAGTTCGCCGTTGCTGAATCATCTAAGCTCATAAATCTTTCGGCCTCCTCTGCGGCATGTTTCACCTTTTTGTTCTTAAGCTCAGGTGCAATTCCACCAATATATGGTTCACATTTGTCAAGGCTCACGTATGAGTACAAGTTGTCTCCAAAGAACTGAACCAGCACCCAGTTCCCAGGTTTCTTTGGTGCGGCCAGGTCAATCTCAGCTGACTTGGCGACTGTGCCGGCCACTTGGGGTAACCCCGGAGTTTGGCCCACACAACCGTGTTGGGACACAGAGGTTCGCCTTTCAGCTGTTCTTCCGGTTGTTCAGGGCCGTCAAGAACACCCTCTGTCTCGCCCTTTTTCTCTGGTAGACGGTCGAGGTCTTGCGGTGCTTTAACTACAACATCATCGGTTTTGCTGTCGTTCCCACTTATACCGTTTAGGTCTTCTGTTGGTGGTTCCATTTCGTGAACAGATTGCCCAGGGGCATAGCAAATCTTAAGACGGCTCACATTAACCAGCTTCCGCTTGTGGGTGCGACCAGAGCATGGCGCAATGGAGGCTGTCTCGGTGCTCGGCCGTGCTACTACTCTAAATGGACCCTTCCAAAGGTGGCACAGCTTGGCTGCCTTTCCTTTTGGAACATATGGCACATGCAGCCACACTGCTTGTCCCACTTGTAAATCGGAGGTGCCGCTGTCGACGTCGTGATACTTCTTTTGTTTTGCTTGCGCCACCCGCAAGTTATCACGGACTAGCGTTCGTGCTTCGAGGACCCTGTCCACCATGATAGACCGATAGTCGGTAGGCGTCATGTCTGCCACAATTCCACGCATGTCAGCTTCGCTTGGCAAATACGGGTCACGTCCGTGGACTAAATAGAATGGCGTTTCGCGGGTGGAATCATGGTAGCTAGTTCGAATAGCTAACAGGGCGTATGGGATGAAGAGGTCCCAGTCTTTAGTGTCACTGGAGACATACATGGATAGTATACTTATCAGCGTTTTGTTAAGCCGCTCGCAAGCCCCATTGGTTTGGGGATGGTATGCTGTGGTGTTAAGCTTTCGAGTTCCTAGCAATTTGCAGGTTTCTAGCATCAGCTCCGATAGGAAGTTTGTCCCCCTGTCACTTAGGAGACACTGGGGGGCTCCGTGCCTGCACACGACTTCCTCCACAAACACCCTAGCCGTTGTCTCGGCCTGTAGGTCCGCTACCGGGAAAGCCTCTGGCCATTTTGTGAATAAGTCAATGAAGACTAATATGTGTCGGTTTCCTCGTGCAGTCAGGGGTAGCGGTCCAACGGCATCGACGGACAAAATCTCAAATGGCTCTGCCACCTCGATGGATTTCAGCGGTGTGCGGATCGTCATTTTTGGGGTTTTTTTAGTCGCACATGTGGTGCACGATCGTACCCAATCTCGAACTTGTAGGTACATGCCGTCCCAGTAGTACTTTGTCCTGATTTTACTAAAAGTTTTGTCGATTCCGAGATGACCTGCGGTCAGGTCGTCATGGTGCAACTCCATTATCTCTGCTTTTAGGCACGTTGGGACCACAATTTGAATCCATGTTCGTTTTCTGCGGCGTCCTTCGTAGTCATGCCACAGGTGGCACAACATGCCATCTTCCAGAAAGAAGCTTGACGCCTTACTCAGAATTTTTATGGCTTCCTTGTCCCCGTCCGGCAATTCTCCGTCCCTCAGGTATTGGATTAGTTTCGACAAGGACGAGTCTTTCTCCTGCTCTTCACCGATACGTTGTAGTAAAGACTTATTTTCGCACGTGTGTGTGGCCAGAACACATGCGCTGTCTGTTGTGTTCTCGGTCAGTCTGCTCAGGGCGTCCGCATGCGTATTAGATTTACCGGGCCTGTATCTAACCTCGAAGTTGTATTCCATGAGGTTTAACGCCCATCTAGCTAGCCGGCTTGAGCTGTCCTTCATGGTCATCAACCACTTCAGCGGGGCATGGTCAGTGTAGACAATAAATGACCGCCCGTATAGGTAAGCTCGCCAGTGCTTAGTGGCCCACACAATTGCCAGGGCCTCCCTTTCTATAGTGGAGTACTTACTTTCGGCCTTATTCAGAACCCGTGATGCATAGGCTATCACAACTTCGGTTCCACCTTTCAGTTGCCCTAGAACAGCACCTATCCCGTGCCCGGACGCATCTGTTGCAAGTGTGAAGGGTTCGGCGAAGTTCGGGTAAGCCAAAATTGGGGCCGAAGTTAGTGTTTTCTTCAACACCACGAACGCCTCTTCAGCGTCCTGTGACCACTTGAAACGGGTGTCCTTTTCGGTCAGCCTATGCAGCGGGCGAGCAATGCTGGCAAAGTTTTTGACATAGCGGCGGTAGTACGAGGCGAGGCCAAGAAAGGATCGCACCTCCTTTGCCGTCTGAGGTGTGGGGAACTCTTCCACCACCTCTAGCTTGGACGGGTCTGGGGCCACGCCCGCGGCCGAAATAACATGTCCTAGGAATGGCACCGACTGCCGTCCAAACTGACATTTGCGTAGCTTAAGTTTGAGATTCCCCACTCGCAGTCGTTCAAACACAGCTTGTAGCCGAAAGAGGTGCTGGCGAAATGTTTGCCCCACTACCAATATATCGTCTATGTAAATAAAACATGCCTCTCCCAGGAGGCCAACGAACAGTAGTTCCATGGCTCTCTGAAAAGTGCTGGGTGCATTTTTCAGTCCAAACGGCATTCGGGTGTACTCATATAGCCCGAATGGGCAGCAAAATGCTGTCTTTTCTCGATCCCCCTCGGCTACGGAAATCTGGTAGTAGCCTGACGCTAGGTCGAGGGTCGAGAAGAACTTGGCACCATTCAGCTGGTCGAGTGTCTCAACAATATTTGGTAAGGGATAATAGTCGCCATGAGTAATGTCGTTGAGCTTACGGTAGTCCACACAAATCCTCAGCGCCCCACACTTCTTTTTCACTAGAACAAGTGGCGACGCGTAAGGACTGGCAGATAACTGCACAATACCCTTTTGTTCCATGTCGGCTATTTGTGCCCGAACTTCGTCTTTGAACGCCTCGGGTATGCGCCTTGGTCTCTGTCGAACTGGCGGTGCCGTCCCCGTATTTATGGTATGTTGGATTAGCTTGAAGTCACCTAAATCAAAGTCTGATTTAGAAAATATATCGTCGTATCTCAGCAACAGCTTAACCAGTAAGTCTCTGTCCATTTCTGTCAGCTGGCTCTCTGACCAGTCAATTTGGGAAATGATGTCGACAGGCTCTGATGTGGGTTCTCTTGGTTTCGGACGGTTAGCGCTCGCTGACATAGTGAGTGCCCTTCCTTCTAATAACTCGCATTCTTGGAACAATCCAACAGTTGTCCCCTTTCGCAGTGTTAATGGCTCAGCCGAGACGTTCAGAACTCTCAGTGGGACGATTCCGCGTTCTTTTGTCTGAACCAGAGTTGGGGCTGTTAACAACCCATACTTAGCGGCTAGCTGAGTGTGTGGCTCGACTAAGCCTACTCTGCCATCCCTAAACGTTTCTACACCCACTGGGATGACGGCTTCGCAGTGTGGGAGTATGTCGGTGTCATTTTGTACCTGTACCCGCGTGACGTACGCGCGGTCTCGTGGCTTATCTGGAGGAAACATCCTCACAGTGCCTCTTTGCAGCGATAACTGGCCTTGGCGAAAATTTAGTTCGGCTTGCAGCGCCCTCAAGGCGTCCGTACCAATTATCGCATCGTACGGGCAGCGTTGCATAACTTGTACGTCAATATTCGTACAGTCGTCCCCTATTTCTACAGTTACAGGGCAGCAGCCCACAATTTCTAACTGGTGCCCTGATAAAGATGTGACTTTCGTGTTTAACATCCTTGGTTTTGCAGGCAGTTCCTCGAAAAGCCGACTGCTCACTAATGTGACTGTGCTCCCTGTGTCTACCAACATTTCTGCGGGGATCCCGCAGATCTTTCCGTACACAATTGGCGTGTCGCCTTGCCCAAACGAAAACACATGCTCCGGCCCAGGTGTATACCGCTGAGCTAGTTTGTCCTCCAGCCTTACCATGTTAGTCACCGGTTCGTGCGACCCATAACCGTCCATAAGTCTAGCTACAAGTCGGCGGTTTTGTTCTTTTAATGCTGCTACGTCAACAGTTTCAGTTACGTTCGTGTTCGCAGAATCGTCTATTACAGCGGCTGACTGTCCAGGCCAATTGTGAGTTCTAGGCCTGTATTGCTCTTCAGTTCTTGATGAATTTTCTAAATTAGGATTGTGAGCTGGTATTTCGAACCGTCGGGGAACGGGGTTCGGACCTGGCTTTTCGTGTTGAGCAGGTGAGCCTCTCTGGCGACACCTTATTGCAATGTGTCCAGGTTTTCCGCAGCCATTACATATTGGTCGGCCATCAATGGTGCGTCGATTACGACCGCCTACACTTGTACCACCATAGCCGGTGCGAGTTGGGCTTTCGATTGCGGTTATTCGCGACATCATTTGCTTAAACATCTCAGTCTGTAGTTTCATCTGCTCACTCATTCTCTCTAATACTTCGGAGTTATGCTGTCTGCCGCCATCATCGAAACGGACCGCTCGCACGGCTCGCACGGCGTCATTTTCCATTTCCTCGAAACCCTCTTGTTCTTTTGCCCGCACTAGGGCCTCTTCAAAAGTTTGGGGTCTCGCCGACAAAACAAATCTTCGGATATCTTTATTTAGCCCGTTCACGAAAATTTCCTTAATAAGTCGGTCTCGGGCTGCACCTTTAATGTCTTTGCCATAAGCTTTCTTAGCAAGTTTCTGTATGGCTCGACCATACTCCTCAACAGATTCTGTTGCCTTTTGCACCCTCCGATGCAATTCCGAACTTAATAAGCTCGCGGTTCTGTCCGCAAGCACATCCGACATAGCCGTAGTAACCTGGTCCCATGATGACTGCACGCCTGATGGCAGTGATTCCCAAACGTCTGCTGCATGACCTTGAAGAAATGCCGGAAGCATGGCGGCCCTCTGGGATGGAACCCAGTCGTTCACTAGGCTGACTCGGTTAAATATGCCTAGGAACTCTTCAAAGTCTTCCGTAGGCTCACCTTTAAAATTAGGAATTTGCCGTGGGCTTATGACCCACTTTCTCCCATCTGGGAGCCACCTATTCCTTTCAGGAGTCTCCATGTTTCCTACGGGTGTCCCCACTGGAGGACCCGAGGCTCCTGATCGTCGGTCGGTACCACCTGGACTATCTTCGTTTGTTTTCATGCCAAAGTACTCTTCCGCGGGCCGAAAATACGTGGGGGTATTTGCGTAATGATCAAAAATGAAAGATTCTCCTCGCGGCTCTGTGAAATCGGGAGGAAGAGCGACTAGTGCGCCTGTGTACGAGTCTGCGTCAGAAGATGGTGTACTTGAAGTAGAAATTTTGGAGGGTTGCTACAGTTGAAAAGTTTTAAATCCTGGTCACGGCACCAGAAATGTGACCGGGTATTCGGTTGATGGTCAGTCTAGTGGGTGAACACCCGACACACTTAGTAGCCTACTGTTTGAGGCACCATGCGCCCAGGTTTAAGTAATAGGTCGGTCTACTCCCTACTTAATGAAAGAAACAAACAACATTATGTACTTACGTTTAATTAATGATAGCAGTAAACAGAGTAAATAGTGAATATATATAATACGGCGCGTAATATAAAACAGGTACAATAAAACAAGGACACTACAGCCGCTGGTACCTGGCCTCGTCACCGAACCGACTAACTTGCCGGAACTTTGCAAGGTCTTATATACTCTCTAGTCGAAAGGTCATGCTTTGGCTGAAACGGGAGGGGTGGTCGATTCTTGTTTTGAGTTAAACCAGAACAATCTGGTTCGGTGGTGTTATTGTTCCAAAGGGCATTTCTTTAGCGTCTGTGAGTTCTGAGTTCCAGTTATTTTGACCCTCGGACTTTTGACTCTTGCTTATCAATTTAAGAATGTTTTAAACTTTCAAATGTTGGATTTCGACCTTAGGCCTTTGGGCCTTAAGTTTTAACCTTTGCCACAGTAACCCTACTGGTTACACGTCTAGTTTAGACTAGTTCGACCATGTCGTATATATCTAAGTTAAGTCTATTTATGTTACATTATTTCAAAAACTAAATTCAATTGTTTTGGGATTTGATCACCCATGGTGTGATATGCAGTACAATCAGCCCCTTTTATGAAATATTTCTAAGGCCATAACGTTTGATACGGTAGTGCGAGAATAATAATTTTAACGTCATTTGAGAGGAAATTGTTAGAGCTTTCAAATGATGGGTGACATGGCCTTCAACTTGACGTTAAGCTTGCGTCATAATTTAGAATTCGAAATTTAAACGTTTAAACATGAATGGTATACGTCAAGTAAGGTATCATTCGAAAGCGCCTACTGTTCTGAGTTGAAAGGTGTCAATTTTATGTTTTTACGTTAACGTTGAGGCAAGTTATGACGGTCTGAATATTTGAGAATTAAATGACACGATAATATCATCTTACATTCGTCGTAGTAGATGTTCGAGCCCGAAAATGTCAGTATGAAAATTTTTTATTTTTTTCAAACCGTTTTAGCGGTTAAACGGTTTCCTTTACGAACTGACTTCGAATATAAATTTTTTTGGCCACGCTGTCGGCTATCTGATAACATAAAATTGACGTTTCTGCGTTGAGTCGATCCTGAGTTATTATCGTAATTATTTTTGAGCAAGAAAGTTTATTTAGTATAGTAAGGTAAGGATATTGACCAAACTTTGGTGGAAGGGTCCCCCCCTTGAGTGATTGTGCCCCCCCCCACCTTGGTGACCCAGTGACCCCTCGGGGGACCGGGTCACGTGACCTTCAAAATGAGGGGGTCCTCAGAGGTCAAATTTTCGAAATTGAGATTTTGATGTTTCTGGGGGTAATTTGAGCTTCTGAACACGAATCCGAGGTCCATTTTTGCGTAGGACCTTCGCGGACCCCCTATGACCCCCTCAGGATACCCCTCCTAAGGGGTCCAGGGGGTCCTCAGGGGTCAAATTTTCGAAATTCAGATTTTGATAATTCTAGGGGTAATTTGGCCTCCTGAACACGAATCCGGGGTCCATTTTTGCCTAGAACCCTCGTGGACCCCGCCAAGCCCCCCTCCCTAGGTTACCATGCCTTAGGGGGCCAAAGGGGTCAAATTTTCGAAATTGAGATTTTGATGTTTCTAGGTGTAATTTGAGCTCCTGAACACGAACAGAGGGTCATCTACCTAAAATAGAGGGTCCTTTGCTTAGAATAGAGGGTCCTCTAGTCTCTACCCACTGTCGGCAACTAGCGAACGACCGGAGGTAAAATTTTGCCGGAGCCGGAGCCGGAGTCGGATATAAAATGCCGGAGCCGGAGCCGGAGCCGGAGCCGGAGGCAGTGTTTTTCCAAAAAAATTGAATTAGTAAAAAATGTTGACAATTGTGAAAAAAAAATTTTCGAAACAGCATTCTTTAATTTTTCAACAGTCACGCCCCATTTCTATAGATATGTCTTTACACACTCATACCACCAGCAGTTTGCCACTGACTGGTCCCGGTTTTGGGTGATCTCACAAAAAATTTTCATCAACATTGATAAAAAGTCAAGAAGTAGGTCAAATTGATCAGTATGGCATTTTGACTGCGGTGCCAAGGGCGTAGTCAGGAGTCAGAGGGAGGGCGTTGTTCGGGGTGTTTGTCTGAACTTCCCTCTTTTAGTCGAACCTTGCAAAATTGTCAAGAAGCGTATATACCCCCAAAAAAGCGACAAATTTGGAAAAGATGGCACTTTGTAGAAGATGTCGTAAATGTCTTTAGCTTCCGGGGATTACCGCCCCCCCCCCGACCCTTGTAATTTAAGCGTATGTATATCAGTCGCGTAGCCACGAAAGAAACTTTGGGGGAAATGACTTTTCGATTTTTGTAATGGGTAACAATGATATTTTTTTGCTATTTCAGCACAAAAATTTGCGAAATAACAACACATGCAAACATTGTCCTAAATTTGACTGGCCGAAAACATCAGAGCTAAAAGTCAAGTTCAAATCACTAAGTCACATAGTTATAAGCCTATAGGGGTCTGGGGGCGGCAGCCCCTGGAAAAAAGTGTGAGAAACTTTTGATTTTTAGGCCGAGTTTAATCAATTGGAGAAATTACATAATGCTAAAAAGGGGTAGTCATCGCCACTGCAACTGGCAGTAATATAAGTACTGTAACCGACTAACCGCTTCGTTATCCTTGTGATTTTTTCTCAAAATTTGAACTTTTTGCCAAAGTTTGAACAAAAAAAATTCTCCGGCTCCGGCACTTTTTTTGCCGGAGCCGGAGCCGGAGCCGGAGGCTCAAATCCGGCCGGAGCCGGAGCCGGAGCCGGAGCCTCCGGTCGATCGCTATCGGCAACCCGTTGTAGCCACCCGACTGGTTTAGATTGTGTTGGTGAGTTTCTCCAGTTTAGTTTAATTCATTGGGTTGCCGACCCCCCGCGAAGCAGGGGTGCAACCCATTGTATTCATATTCCTGATGTTGTTGGGTTGCCGACCCCCAGCGAAGCAGGGGTGCAACCCATTGTATTCATAATCCTGTTGTTTTTGTTGTTGGGTTGCCGACCAGTTGCGAAGCAAAGGCAACCCTTTTGTATCTGTAATGTCTGTTATTATTATTATTATTATTAATACAAGTCTAGTGGGTCTAGTTTAGACTAGTTTGACCGGATCCTTGAGGGGGCGCTCTGAATATCCGACTTTGGGCGATAAAATTTTTCAGTCAAGTTTTCATTGTTTGTGTAGGGGGTTCCGCCTGGTTATGGCTAACAGCTAGTTATTAATAAGAGTAACAAGAGTAACTTTATTGGATCAGATAATTGGTCACGTGAGCAGCAGAGTTATAAGATAGCAGTCAAATGAAAGCGTGCCATCTGGGCAGCCAATGAGTGAAATTTGAATTATGACACTGACACATGACCTTAGCCTCAGCAATTTGGCATATCGTACGTACTAGCACATTAATCGTACGTATTAGCACATCATTTTTTAGCAAATCCCAGCTAAGGAATGGAGTAAATTCGTTAATTTGACAGGGCTAGATATATTTTTTAGGTAAGGGACAAGGGTTTTTAAATTTAATTTGTACTACTGCCAGCAATAATTTCTGGAGATTGAGTACATATTTTCATATTCGAAATTCGATTAGTTTATGCTGAGAAAATATGGAAAAACTAAAAGGTGTGCTAAATCTGGGGGGCCAGAATCAATTATGAATCTCCTGCAGAATAAAGAGCCTAGTCATGGCTAAGGCGTACCAATTATGAATAATATCAAGAGTACATAAAATGACAAATTTAGTGTCTCTTAGTGCAGATGTAATTGCATTTAGTATGTTTTGATTGCAATGTTATATACCAAGGTTTTACAGCGCCTGAAGTTCTTTCATGGTAATTTCTGGACATATGTTACCTACTATGTAGGTACACTACTAACTATTCTAGCTGGTGCTTTTTGAATGATGTTTGATTGGATTTTTGTTCAGTTTCATTTGATAGTCTTCATACTTACATATGTAAGTTAGATATATGTACATTAGATATCTATTGGCAGGTCAAATTGTTTAAATCAACTAAGAGACATGAAACCAAAAATGGATGAATAGTGTAAAGTAGTCAACGAAACAGAAATTAGGTGTGCAACAGTAAACTGTTTCATTTGAAAGAGGGTTGCATCGTAATCGTATCGTATCAAGCTTTAATAGGAACAAAAAGTCGTTTTGTAAACTTGAAATTTTGCCCACATAACTGCTAGCAGATCTACATATAATCGGACTAAAACCGATGCCGGCTATTAAAATAAGTCTGACATTGAGGGACCAATTTTTTATTAACCTCAATACCAGACCTTACACTTGGCATGGACTGCAAACCCTAACTCGGTTCCCAGAAGGTTGAAATAAGTGATCCCTGTCTCCTTGCGAAGTAAATATTCTTGTCTTGTCTTGAAAGGAATAAGAATTGCAGAAGACGAAATATGAAATAAGGGCAGAAAGAAAAAGATTATTTGAGCGATAATAATGCATTAGTGTGGACATTTAACAGTCCGGGCCACACATGAGCCTTTTTAAATCTATGTAATATGTACGGTTTATGTTAGGCATAGAAATTATTTTTGGTTTTCAAAACAAACGTATCCTACATACTTACGAAATCAAGGTTAAAAGCAATTGCCGAAATTAGGTGTACTTAGGTTAGGTGCATAGGTAGATATCGTGTAGGTAAATTGATAGTTATTCTCGTCTGAAGTACATACATACATCTTAATATACATACATAGTACATACGTACGAGTAGCCGGTAAACACCAATGATCTGTTATCGAACAAGCCCAAATCGAGAAAGGTCATGGTTTTAGCGTGAGATCCCTCTTTGTTTCAGCATACTGCCAGCTTGCCAGCTAAAAATTGGGTCGTCTTGTAGGTCAGGGTAATAATCTGAGAGTTATGAGAGTTCATTTGCTGTAGTATATGCCAAAAATTTAAAATTTTGTTTAGCATAATTCCTGTTTTTTTAAAGAAAAAGACAAAAAACACCATTTATCTCTACACACATACCATGGATAAGAGACATGCACGATCGGGAACATGCGCATATTTTCAGATTGTTCGTTTCTGAGTAACTTGAGTTTTCATATATTAGCAGTTTGAAACTGATAATAATAACAGCTTGTTTTTACACTAGTAATAATTGGGACGAGTTAGCTATAACTAGAATGCCAAGTATATATTCATTGACCGAACCTTCCTATTGACAATTTGGATGTATTCGTAACCGGGCGGAACGCCCTAACTCAAGAAGAAAAGTTGTTCCAAATTAACCTAGCTTTCATGTGATGTTCATAAAGTTACTCAGAGCGCCCCTTTAAGACAACGCAGTTTAACGACTAATTTTGACAAAAAACTGTAAAACATAAAGATTATAATTACTTCGTCAGATGATGCTTATACTGCTATGGAATGTAAAAAAGAATACTATCTGCACAAATCTGAATAGAAGTGAATGTTGAAATCTGGTAGTTCAATGTAGCTATTTGTACGAAGTTTAAACTTCGAACTTCGATGACATGACATGACTACAAGTGACATAGAATGTTCTAAAATTACAGCTTACTGTGCACATCACTCGCGGAGGTGCGGAGTAATGGTAAGCTAAAATAACACCGTTTTACGTAGACTATAACATGACATTTAGATAACTACAGACAAAACAAAGTTAAACGTTTCTATCTAAGTCACTGTTAAGGTGGTAGTGTCGCCAAAGCAGTTTTGCTCATAGCCTGCAAAATGAGAACATTTTGCTTTGAAATTGTACGTTCACTGAGAAACTAGTGAAATGCCATAAGGTGTCAAATAAATACTGCCGGGCACTAGACTACCAATATCTACCAATATTTTTAATCAATCACCATTTGTGAGCCAGACATCACACAATAGAGACATAAAAGTTCAAAAAATGAAGCCAGATATCAGATTGGCCAGCTTCTGAAGTACATGTAAAGTTTTGACGCACAATTTTTTGCCACAATTAAGAAAAATGAAAAATGAAGGTTCGTTTTTCTTTTGATTTCAAAATTAATGTCTAAATTTTTTACAAATTATCATTATTGCTACGAGATCTTTATAGGTTACGCACAGTTTCACAGTTCAAACATGCATTGCTTCACAACCACTCAAGCAATTTGCACTAAATTTCGTGTGCATAAATTAGAGCATATGTGCTTTTACTTTGTGTAAAAAATCTAAACAAAAAGTTTTTTAATTGTGATGAAATTATCGAATGTGAATAGGTTTTCAAAACGTCATTTTTCCGACTTTGCGACTTCACTGCCAACTGTATGCTGCATCAATTTTGCTGAAACTTGGCAAAAATATTTGCCTTAAAACATATTTTTAAAATATATAAAGAACAATGACCTATCTTTCACTGAAAAAGTTTTATAGTCGCGCAAAATCGACTGCTTTCGCGACACTACCCCCTTAATGCATTACAAATGCGAGAATAGTCTTCGCTGTTCTTATCATGGAAGTTAGAACATTATGTGTACTACATAGCAACAAAATAACTCTGTTTTACGCTAGTTATAATTTAACTAATGGGACACCGATTGCGAAACAGAAGCTAAACGTCACACGATCATACATTGTTCTAGCCAAGTTAGTACTGAGTTAGGCGACACCTCCATTATCACTATTAATAGGATAGTATATATATATTAATTATTACAAGTCTAGTGCGTCTAGTTTAGACTAGTTCAACATGTTAAATTCCAGCGCAAATTAATACGTAAAAATTTGTTGACTTTTGAAAAAGTTTCTTAAAAAATGAAATATAATGAGATTTGTTCCATCATGGGCTGATTTTGATTAGTCAAAGTCAAAGTTTGAATTTTAAAAGGCCCATAACGGACGATCGGAATGACGGACAGCCATGAAATTGACATCAATCGTTTCGATTTAAGGAGCGCTTTAAAATGAGGGGTCACATGACCTTGTCACGTGACCGTACCGCAAGATATTTATTTCGGGGTAATCTGAAGTGCCAGGTGGTCATTTGACCCCTCTTTCGAAAGCCCTGCACGCCAGCAATCCAATGATGCTATTCTTGTGTCCGTCCGAGTTCTTTAAGGCCAGTTATGGGGCCTATAAGGATATGAGAAAAAGAACACTTTTCGTAATTTCGTAATTATGATAACAGTGTTCTATGGTGTGAAATTTTTAAAATCCCCATAACTTTTGTTATGGGGGTCGCAGCCACTTGGGAGTTTCACCATTCGATTGGTGAGACAAATCGCTTTCGAGTGACGGGTCACATGACCCCTTTACTGCAAGTTGACGTTGTTTTGAACCTTGGCGCCCGGACAAAAACCGCTATACCCAGCACCAGACGCGTTTTATCAAAAAATTATGCATCTTGCAACGCTTACCACAGGATGTACTGCAACGCTTGAGAAGTATCATGAAGATCCTGTCATTATCATTATTTTTAGTATAGTTCATATTATGTAAACATTATGTAATTAATATTATTTTTCGTATGTCCATTTGTCTGTAAGCGTTTTTTCTGAGTTAATATTTTATGGATATGAACCAAACTTTGGTGGAAGGGTCCCCCCATTGAGTGATTGTGCCCCCCACCTTGGTGACCCCGTGACCCCTCTGGGGGCCGGGTCACGTGACCCTCAAAATGAGGGGGTCCGGAGGGGTCAAATTTTCGAAATTGAGATTTTGATGTTTCTGGGGGTAATTTGAGCTCCTGAACACGAATCCGAGGTCCATTTTTGCGTAGGACCTTCCTGGACCCCCCTATGACTCCCTCAGGGTACCCCTCCTAAGGGGTCCAGGAGGTCCTGAGGGGTGAAATTTTCGAAATTGAGATTTTGATGTTTCCGGGGGTAATTTGAGCTCCTGAACACGAATCCGAGGTCCATTTTTGCGTAGGACCTTCCTGGACCCCCCTATGACTCCCTCAGGGTACCCCTCCTAAGGGGTCCAGGAGGTCCTGAGGGGTGAAATTTTCGAAATTGAGATTTTGATGTTTCTGGGGGTAATTTGAGCTCCTGAACACGAATCCGAGGTCCATTTTTGCGTAGGACCTTCCTGGACCCCCCTATGACTGCCTCAGGGTACCCCTCCTAAGGGGTCCAGGAGGTCCTGAGGGGTCAAATTTTCGAAATTGAGATTTTGATGTTTCTGGGGGTAATTTGAGCTCCTGAACACGAATCCGAGGTCCGTTTTTGCGTAGGACCTTCCTGGACCCCCCTATGACTCCCTCAGGGTACCCCTCCTAAGGGGTCCAGGAGGTCCTGAGGGGTCAAATTTTCGAAATTGAGATTTTGATGTTTCTGGGGGTAGTTTGAGCTCCTGAACACGAACAGAGGGTCCTCTACCTAGAATAGAGGGTCCTTTGCGTAGAATAGAGGGTCCTCTACCCACTGTCGGCAACCCGTTGTAGCCACCCGACTAGTTGTTTTTTTTCCTGTTAGCAAAAGCTTGTTACTCGTTTTTCTCTGAAGTTACTGGGGGGATTGGTCCCAAACTTTGGTGGGGGGACCCCCCCTATGAGTAGTTGTGCCCCCCACCTTGGTGACCCCCTGACCCCACGGGGGGCCGGGTCACGTGACCCCCGAAAACGATGGAACACAAGGGGGGACTCTTGTGAACTTGAAAAATTTTTTTTCAAGGATTTGGACAAAAAACTGTCTCTAGGGGTAGTTTTGGCCCCTGAACACGAATCTGGGGTTATTTTTACCTATGACCCCCCTGGACCCCCCTATGACCCCGTTAGGGTACCCCCCCTAGGGGGTCTTCGGGGGTCAAATTTTCGAATTTGAGATTTTAATGTTTTTAGGGGTAATTTGGGCCCCTGAACACGAATCTGGGGTTATTTTTTACCTAGGACCCCCCTGGACCCCCCTATGACCCCCTTAGGGTACCCCCCTAGGGGGTCCTCGGGGGTAGAATTTTCGACTTTGAGATTTTGGTGTTTTTAGGGGTAATTTGGGCCCCTGAACACGAATCTGGGGTTATTTTTTACCCAGGACCCCCCTGGACCCATCCTATGACCCCCTTAGGGTACCCCCCCTTCGGGGTCCTCTGGGGTCAAATTTTCGAATTTGAGATTTTGGTGTTTTTAGGGGTAATTTGGAGCCCTGAACACGAATCTGGAGTCAATTTTTGTCTAGGAGCTTCCTGGGTACCCCTATGATCCCCTCAGGGTACCCCCTTCTAAGGGTTCAAATTTTCGCAATTGAAATTTTGGGGTTTTTGTAGGTAATTTGGGTCCCTGAACATAAATATCAGGTTTTTTACCGAAAATAGACGATCTTTTGCCTATAATGGACGGTCCTCTGCCTAGAATGGAGAGTCCTCCGACTAAAATAGAGGGTCCTCTGACTAGAATAGAGGGTCTTCCGCTTAGACTACAGGGTTCTTTACCGAGAATGGATGATTTTCTGCTTCGAACACTAGGTTCTCTGCCTTTAGAGGGTTTTCTGCTAGAAATAGAGGGTCCTCTACCTAGAATAGAGGGTCCTCTGCTTAGAATAGAGGGTCCTCTACCTAGAATAGAGGGTCGTCTGCCTAGAATAGAGTGTCCTCTGCGTAGAATAGAGGGTCTTCTGCCTAGAATAGAGGGTCCCTTACCGGTCGGCAACCCGTTGTGTCCTACTGGCGATTTTTGTTTTTGTTTTTTTTTCCTGTTAGCAAAAGTTTGTTACTCGTTTTTCTCTGAAGTTACTGGGGGGATTGGTCCCAAACTTTGGTGGGGGGACCCCCCCTATGAGTAGTTGTGCCCCCCACCTTTGTGACCCCCTGACCCCACGGGGGG
The DNA here is from genome assembly GCA_030248245.1 of Trissonchulus sp. WLG1_4. Lineage (NCBI taxonomy): Eukaryota > Metazoa > Nematoda > Enoplea > Enoplida > Ironidae > Trissonchulus > Trissonchulus sp. WLG1_4. The sequence continues at coordinate 17,554 of JASANF010005535.1, forward strand.
CCGGGTCACGTGACCCCCGAAAACGATGGAACACAGGGGGGGACCCTTGTGAACTTGAAAAATTTATTTTCAAGGATTTGGACAAAAAACTGTCTCTAGGGGTAGTTTTGGCCCCTGAACAGGAATCTGGGGTTATTTTTTACCTAGGACCCCCCTGGACCCCCTTAGGGTACCCCCCCCTAGGGGGTCCTCGGGGGTCAAATTTTCTAATTTGAGATTTTGGTGTTTTTAGGGGTAATTTGGGCCCCTGAACACGAATCTGGGGTTATTTTTTACCCAGGACCCCCCTGGACCCCCCTATGACCCCCTTAGGGTACCCCCCCCCCCCAGGGGGTCCTCGGGGGTCAAATTTTCGAATTTGAGATTTTGGTGTTTTTAGGGGTAATTTGGAGCCCTGAACACGGATCTGTAGTCAATTTTTGTCTAGGAGCTTCCTGGGTACCCCTATGATCCCCTCAGGGTACCCCCCCCCTCCTAGGGGGTCCTAACGGGTCAATTTTTCGAAATTGAGATTTTGGTGTTTTTAGGGATAATTTGGGCCCCTGAACACGAATCCAAGGTCCAAGGTTTATTTTTGCCTAGAACCTCCCTGGACCCCCATACGGCCGGCTCAGGGTACCCCTCCTCCCTAGGGGGCCCTCAGGGGTCAAATTTTCGAAATTGAGATTTTTATGTTTTTAAGCGTAATTTGAGCCCATGAACACGAATCCAAGGTTCGTTTTTGCCTAGGACCTTCGTGGACCCCGTAGGACCCACTCAGGGTACCCCCTTTCTAAGGGTTCAAATTTTCGAAATTGAAATTTTGGGGTTTTTGTGGGTAGTTTGGGTCCCTGAACATAAATATCAGGTTTTTTACCGAAAATAGACGATCTTTTGCCTATAATGGACGGTCCTCTGCCTAGAATGGAGAGTCCTCTGACTAGAATAGAGGGTCCTCTGACTAGAATAGAGGGTTCTCCGCCTAGAATAGAGGGTCTTCCGCTTAGTACAGGGTTCTTTACCGAGAATGGATGATTTTCTGCTTCGAACACTAGGTTCTCTGCCTTTAGAGGGTTTTCTGCTAGAAATAGAGGGTCCTCTACCTAGAATAGAGGGTCCTCTGCTTATAATAGAGGGTCATCTACCTAGAATAGAGGGTCGTCTGCCTAGAATAGAGTGTCCTCTGCGTAGAATAGAGGGTCTTCTGCCTAGAATAGAGGGTCCCTTACCGGTCGGCAACCCGTTGTGGCCTACTGGCGATTTTTTTACTTTATATTAATCTTTACACATTAGGCCGGCAGTTGCCATTATTTAAGCATGTCCCTTTCCCTTGAGTTTAGGATGACCTGGTTGCATGTTGTTTTGCGTGCCGCTGTTGCTTGCGTGTACTTTCAGTGCTTGTCCGGGAGTCGCTTGCTGCTACCGCACCGTACGACCTCCGTGAAGTACAAAAGTAGGACAAGGACAGGACAGCACGGTTTAGAAGGTTGAGAAAAGCTAGGTATTCGTCCTTTAGTGCTTGCTGGTGAGTTTTTTCTTGCTTCGCTAATACTGTGCTGTACAACTGCTCAAAATTAACTTTTACATTGAGCTAACACGTCTGCGGTAAATATATTAATCAAACTTCCTTTCCCATTGAGATTGAAACGACATGTAAGATGATTCGGACTTTGTATTAATATATAGACTCAGTTATGTATGATTTGCTTTTGCTAGACATGCATGGTCGGTGGCAATATAGTGACAATGTGTTTATAGCAAGTGTCATTTTGCTTCTGTTTTGTTGCTCGGCTGTCGTTTGCTAATAATTATGTATGTTTTGCTTGCAGTTATCCCTTTGTAGTGCGGTTGCGTACTCCTCTCTAACAAGGATTATATATATCGGGTACTAAACTTTATAGGATTGTGCACAGGTGCGTTATTTTTTTTGTTTGTTTGTTGATTATACATTGACAGTTAACGTGTTGGCATCAACATATGGGATCCGCTGAGCTAAATGTCGCTTGCGACAAGGCCAATTGGCTTGCGGGGAGGTGCCCCAGCCACTAGACGGGCCCCAGTGAACATGACACAGAAACCTAGTAAACAGAGGACACTGTTTGGGTTGGAGATTTGGACATACCTAGTTAGGAAAAAAACCGTCTATGTACGGACTAGAAATCTAGTGGCTGGGGTGGGCGACACGGGAACGCCAGTAATTCCGGGCCTTCCGCTCCCCCAGCATGACCCTCGGACTGTTTTGTGGCCCCCCACAGCCAGGCACGTGAACACTAACACATGTATATAACGCATCACCTATTGCCTGCTGTTTCGCCACAGGGCAGTTCTCTCGACCTTCAGAAGGTAGAGTACGGTTTGTGCAGTTTCCGAACTTCTCCGTAACCGTGAGGGTGGTTTAAAAAAAAACTGGCCACTAAATTTTTGCATTGGCCACTAAAATATATATTGGGTCTAGTGGCCAGCTGGCCACCAAGAAAAAAATGAAAAAATAAACCCTGATCACGCGCCCAGTGTGTGTATATACTTTATGAACAGTATTGAAGCAGAGGTAGCAAGTAGTCTCTGCACTTTAAACATGGCAATTTAAACGTTTTTTACTTAAATTTAAGCTATAAACATACATGGGCGTGGGGGGGGCTTTCACCCTCCCCCCCAGAAGACAACTTCCCCCCCTCCAGACAGGTGCTTCACCCACCGCCCCCCCCCCCCCGATTGTTTTGAAGTTGCTCATTGCTCACGACGGTAAAATCGGTAGCTCACAAGGCAGAAATGGTGGCTCACGAAGCGAAAATCAGCGAAAAGTTGCTCCACCCCAGCCGCTCCCTCCCCCCAGAATTCACCAGGTGCCCACGTATGGCTGTAAACCGTCAAAATTAATAGGTTTTTGTCAGAAAAAGGTCAACATTGCGTCAGTCTCGAAGGAAGGTGGCCAAAATTTAGTAGGCTCGGGAGAGGGGTGGTCTCAGCGAGGGAGGAGGGTATATACCCAGACTTTGTGTGCTGTTGCTGTAGCTAGAGCTGTTTTTTGCAGACACCCTGCCACTGCTAACTACCAAGCGTGTGTTCTGGAGAGGCGTATTAGAAGAGTTGCTATGGTTCATCCGGGGCAGCACCGACAGCCGCGAGCTGGCCGCCAAGGGGGTCCACATCTGGGACGCTAATGGCTCCAAGCAATTCCTGGACTCGCGAGGCTTGACCGATCGCCAAGAGGGTATTTACAGTTGCACCAGCGTCAAGCAGATCGCTTTTAATCTTTCCATACCCTTGCAACATTTTTTCCATGTTTTTTTGCAGAAATTTTTTAAGAAATTGAGAAAAGTTTATATCTCAAAAGTTTCTCAATCTATTTCGCTGAAAGTTTGCTAAAATATCCCTAAAGGTATTTGCAAACCTTTTTTAATGTTTTTGCAAGCAGAATATGAATAAATAATGAGTTATTAAGCTTTTATCCCTATCTTAATGCTTATCAACGCATCAGCGATTATATAGCAAAGTGTGTTACGCAGAGAATATACGCGCTGATTGGCCAGCCACAAAACGGCAACATGTGGCCTGAAAATGACAAGCGCATCTGCCTGCGCTATAACACAGGCAAAAAGGAGAGTGTCTCACTCTTCTTCTAAATAGAATTAGACACTATTATGTACTCTTGCTTGCATGTTTCTTAATGTATGAATCGCATGTGAATATTGCAACTGTTTAATTCAGAAAACTCAAGCATTATAATGAGGGCTCTAGAGGCGGCAACCCCCAGAAGCTGAATTTCAGTAGCCGAACTACATTATAGAGCTGTATATTAAGTATCTATATTAAGGGGGTAGTGTCGCGAAAGTTGTCGATTTTGCGCGACTATAAAACTTTTTCAGTGAAAGATAGGTCATTGTTCTTTATATATTCTAAAACTACGTTTCAAGGCAAATATTTTTGCTAAGTTTCAAAAAAATTGATGCAGCGAACAGTTAGTAGTGATGTCGCAAAGTCGGAAAAATGACGTTTTGAAATCCTATTCACATTCGATAATTTCGTCACAATTAAAAAACTTTTTGTTTAGATTCTTTATACAAACTAAAAGCACATATGCTCTAGTTTATGCACACAAAATTTAGTGTAAATTGCCTGAGTGGTTGTGGAGTAATGCCTGTTTGAACTGTGAAACTGTGAGTAACCTGTAAAGTCCTCACAGCAATAATGATAAATTGTAAAAAATTTAGACACTTATTCTGAAATCAAAAGAAAAACGAACCTTCATTTTTCATTTTTCTTATTTGTGGCAAAAAATTGTGCGTCAAAACATTACATGTACTTCACTAGCTGGCCAATCTAATATCTGGCTTGATTTTTTGAACTTTTATGTCTCTATTATGTGGTGTCTGGCTCACAAATGGTGATTGGTTAAAAATATTGGTAGATATTGGTAGTCCAGTGTGTTGCAGTATTTATTTGACACCATATGGCATTTCACTAGTTTCTCAGTGAACGTACAATTTCAAAGCAAAAAGTTCTCATTTTGCAGCCTATGAGCAAAACTGCTTTGGCGACACTACCACCTTAAGCAAACAATTAGTGCACACTGCACCTATATACACATGCATATACTTTTATGAAAGATAAAACCAAAGGACACTTAGGTAAAGAGTTGCAGGGGTCTGAGGGCGATAGCCCCCCGAAAAAAAATTCGAGAAATTTTTGATTTTCACTCCGAATTTGGTCAATTGGAAACGTATATAACGCCCGCCGCCCGGCCGTCCATAAAAACCAAAGGGGAACCCTTGTGCCAAATTTCAATCAAAAAAATTTCGGGGGGGGGGGCGCCCTTGACGCCCCACCCCCTGGAACCGCCCCTGCTATGTATATACGTAATATTATATAATTGACTCGAACGGCCGAGCTGGCACCCAGACACAGTCGACGCTTACGGGACACAAAATTTTTTCGCCGGACACAACGTGGACACACCTTCCATTTTCAAAAAAAACCCTGCTTGATTTTCATTAGGCATATCGTTTAGAAGTAATCAACGAATGTTTTGCAGCATTTGTTTGTGATTTGACATTAGGTATATCTATTTCAGGCGACCTCGGGCCAGTGTACGGGTTCCAGTGGCGCCATTGGGGGGCGGAGTACGCTGGGATGGACGCGGACTATTCGGGCCGGGGCCTGGACCAGCTGCAGCAGTGCATCCACCTGATCCGGACCGAGCCCCACAGTCGACGCATCATACTCTCTGCTTGGAACCTCAGTGGTAGGGTCTGGGCCAGGGTTCGGCCGGAGGGGATGTAGTGGCAAAAAGTACGCCCACAGAGTAAACCACACACTGACTAAACAAGTTGGGTGCTCAGCCGTAACTGACTGATGGCATAGACCATTAATATATATATTGTCTAATCAGGTCATCTTCTGTGCACCGTTTCGACGTGGGGGGGCTATGTGTGCCCTGTTGACCTGGCATGGGGATCCACAATTATTTTGTCCGGAGCCCCTCTATTTTTGTTTGCGCCCACCCCCCTCATTTCATATGGGCTGACTCCACATCTCAGTTTTTTCCGAAACAACATTATAACGACTTTTTAGCTGTAGCGATGTCACTTAATGTAGCGCTCAGCAACAAAACTCATGTTTGGCGCTCAGCTCATGCAATAAATAGCAATACCACTTTAATTGTATATAAAAGAGACATCAAAAAAACCTATTTACAATACAGTTCAGCACTTTAATGTGAATGTGTCAAATTTTATGACCATGTCGAATTTCCTATTCACACTAATTTTGTTTTTGACCTAGCTCAGCGAAACTTCAACCGATTTTGATGATCTTGGTATCAATAGAAAGATCTCTCAAAAATCTAGACGTGATTGATCTTCGATTTTTCATTTTTATTTTTGATTTCGCAAAAAATCGATTTTTCAAAAATCAGTCGTGTTTGAGCGACTACAAAAAGTGCTGCGGGCCAAAATTTGAAAATCGAAGAATTTTCACGTCTGCATTTATATTCTTTCTTTCATTGTGCAAATTTTCAACTCAATCGCAAACGGCAGCTGGGACCCAGGTCCACAAAAAGTAGTCGATTTCGCTACGCAAAAATGTAAGGTTTGCCCACACGTTTCACTTTTTCAAAAATTAGACCTTTCCTAGGACTGCATATTTCCGTTGAAAAAGTTACAAAAAGCCATACTCAATTTTTTAAGAAATTAAATCAAAAATTTGACATTTTCGAAGATTTATCAGCTTTGTAGGTTTTTCATTTTGCATTTTCTATTTTCACGGCTAAATAACTCAGCAAAACTTCAACGTATTCGTAAGTTTAATACATCAATTTAAAGCTAAGAAACCGCATGTTTTAATGATATGAGTAATCATTTTATATGCAAAATTTTTTTGCTACGGCTACAAAATTGTCCAAAAAATTTAAAAAATTTTTTTATCACAATATGCACATCAAATGAAAGCTATTTTCATTTTGAACAACTTTCCTTCAAGACATTATGGTCAAAAATGTCGCTGAAAAAAATTAAACGCCAAAGTCGGTTCCCCTGAGCGCCACCTTAATAGATCTGGCTTTGTGTCCTTTTTGGCTTTCTGGCTTTGTGTCCTTTTTTGTTAAATTTAGTATATATCGGTGTAGGTGTAGCTATAATAATGTATGTATGTATAAAACACCATTTTTTCGTTTAAATAATTACAGTGTTTCATCGTGACTTTGGTGTGTCCCTCCCTCCCATTTGGTCGGCACCCCGGCCCCCATCCATGTGGAGCAGCCATACATGTGACGGCGTCAAAATTTTGGGGAACCCTTCCCCCCTGATTGACCAAAAATACTGTAAATTTTGTGAATCTTGCAAATTTTTTCAAAAAAGTCCCATTTTTACGAAATTTTGCCGAACTTTTCGGGACCCGCCCCCCCTTAGGCCCGGCGGCCCGTCGCTTTGGAGAGGGGGTTTCGCCATCCCCTCCTCATACATATTGGGGGTAGACCTGCCCCCACAAACTGTCGCCTATAAACATACATGTATGAGGGGGATGGGGTCTCCCGCCAAAATCGAAGGGGCGGCGGAGGGTCCCGAAAATGTGGGCAAAATTTAGTAAAAATGGCACGACAAAATGTTGCAAAATTTGGGGTGTTTTTGGTCGATCAGTCAACAACCTTTCAAAATAAATACTTTTAATATTCAACGTTGAATAAGTCAGCAAAAACCGACTAAATTTCATGCTTAATCAAATCATATTCAATTTAACCTTGTGGGTGGGATTCAAAGTGCCAACTTTTGAATTAACAGTCGAATGCCCAAACCAACAGGTTAAGAGGCAACATAGATGAGTTATGAGTTTGTCAGAATTCTTTTGCGCAGCAGACGTTACGTTGCTAATACTGACAGGTAGTGTCGACCTTGCGCTGGCTAGGTTCAGGCCTTTTGACGATTTTTATTCTTTACCAGGGGCGTAGCCTGGATTTTGAAAAGGGGGGGGGGTTGCACCTTGTTCACTTTTTTGCTAGTGTTGAGACGAAAGTTCGGGTTGGGGTTCGGGTACGGTTCGGGTCATTTTTTCAGTTCGGGTTCGGGTTCGGGTACAAGTCAGTTCGGGGACGCAAAAAGTGGTTCGGGTACCTCAATTTTCTGACCGCATTACAAAATTTTTATACCGATTTTTTTAGAATTTCCAAAGATCATAAACATTTTTAGTATAATAAGTACTAGAACTAACTTCACATTTTTCAAACAATCCCAATTTTTTTTAATTTTTGCTGCTGTCCTCGCAGCAAGGCTGCACACGTGTTAGTGAGCTTGTGTGGTGTGGGGTTTATTCCGATGTGCAACCTTTAAATTCCGATGTGCAACCTTTACGCACCTTTAAGAGTAAAATGACAAGTTTTATTCCGCAAATTAGTCCAACAATGCACCCACACACACAGGCACACATACAGACACATAAGGAGGACTCACTTAGAGGTCAAATATCTACGGGGTGCATGACAGCCACTGCTTACACGGCAAAACTGTCAGTGTCAGTTTTCAATGGTAGTGGGTCGTGTTTAAAATTTTTAAATTAGTGATCAGTTTGCCCTTTTGCCGGCTTTTTGCGAAGGTTTCACTTTAAACCGAACAGGTGTCAAATAAACTCGTCAAAATAGTTCAAAAGTTATGACGAAACTTTGTTGAAACGGACAAAATTTCCTAAATATTGTATTGTGAACGTATTATAAAAGTGGCTTTTGGCTGACTTTAAACTAAGGCCGACTATGCGCGTGCTATAGAATAGCCTTTAATGCTTGTAAAATGATGTGAACTAATATTATTTAAAGGTTTGTTTAATAGTTTAAAGTTTAATTGTTTTTAAGTTTGAACTATATAATTTGCATTGTATTCAGTATATTTTGCTATTTTGCTAAGTTATCGTTTCTGCGTATTTAGTTGTGAAGTGCACAAGTTTCTAAAGCTAAGTTATTGTTCAATTTAAACTGAAGCTTCTAAAGCCAAGACATCTTTATTACAAATTCCATAATTCATTGCTAACTTCGAAGTAAGTACAGTTAGCAGAAAGCATAGCATAAGTAAGTTTTGAAGTTTAGATACGCATTAAAACTGCTAGGTTGCACATCGGAATCGCAAGATTGCACTTTGGTACTGAGGTTGCATATCGGAATGCCATTGGTTGCACATTGGAACCCAATCATGTTGTGTTCTCAATTTGTTCGAATTCAAGCTGAGGTTTCAATCTAAATCAGCCCTAGGCCTGAACTCTATTCATCTTTATTCATCTCTATTTCTATTAATTTTGAGCGCCAGCTTTCGAAAATGACAATATGACATAGACATATAAAGAAATTGTTACTAAAATGCAGCGGACATGCAGAAAATTTTTGGTGTTTCGTCTCAATCGCGCATCGTGACATCGAGTATCAATAGCTTGTAGTTTGATCACATTAACCCAAGCTGGATTGCATAATATGATACAAACCATTTATGTATCCATTTCATTTGTCAATTTATTCAACTCAAAACTGTATATAATCTCTTCACCACACCTGGCACAGGCTGAAAAGTTCGCCTTTTTGGTACAATTTGTGTTAACGGTCAATTATATATATACATAGTAAATAATAAAAATCGTCAAAAGGCCAGAACCTAAACCAGCGCAAGGTCGACACTATCTGTCAGTATTAGCAACGTAACGTCTGCAAGGGAATTCTGACAAACTTTGCTTTGCTTTTGCATATACAAAGCTGTATCCGCTCATGCAATTTCTGAATAAACGTTTTGTAGTTTGTAGTTAAACTCATAACTAATCTACGTTGCCTCTTAGCCTGTTGGTTTGGGCTGTTATTTCAAACTGTTAATTGTTAATAACTATATATAACTGTTAATTCAAAAGTTGACAGTTTGAATCCCACCCACACCATGGTTAACGAAATCCCCTTGAGGAAGAGGTTAAGGTTACATGTTTTCCTGCCGACCCAGCAGTCTATCCTCACGGGGTAGGTGAATGGGTATATACCACATGCATGTCAGTAGGTAACAGGCTTAGATAAGCTAAACGGAGATAAGCACCGAACCCCAAAGGCTGGATCAGCCGGACGTCAAGTCCAGGGGTTACCTACGTTACCTCATGGGGATCACCCTCTCCTCAGACACCTGGCACCCCCCCCCTCAACGTCCTCACCTTTGATTGCCAAGAAAATGTACCAAAACTAGTGTTTGGCCGATTATCGGTATCGGTATCGGCCGATAATAGGCATATCGGTATCGGTATCGGTGTCGGTATTTTAAAATTTCAAAAATACCGATACCGATAGTTTTTTCCCTGGGGTATCTCGGCTCATCTGCTTGAATCTTGAAATTCAAACGTTCAAAAGTTTTTTTTACCTTCCACTTTTTTAGTCAAAGAACTCAACAGGCACCAGAACTGATAAGTAGTATAAACAGTATGGCAAATATTTCCACTCTTACTGTGTTTGCACCCTTTCACAAACTTGTTATATATTTGGTAGAATGTTTGTTTAGTTTCTCGTGGTAGACATTACCAGCACTGCTAGCACACGTTAGGATTAGGAAGCTACATAGCGTAGACTGGCGAGTCGAATTTGCGTGTGGTGTTGAACGCGTCAGTCCCTAACACACAACCCATTCTACAAAAATTGACCTAAGCTTGTCTGTGGCCTGTGCGTGCATGCTTTCTGGCATATTTTTGACTACTTTTACTAAAAAATGTAACAGCAGTGCAATTTAGAATCTCTTTTCACCTCCTGGGTTGGATCCTATACCCTCGATACGCATGCGGTGTTTATCTATCCCCCAGACTTATTCAATCTTTGCCTTGCTGAAGAAAAAAATTGTTGTTCTTCAAGTCCTTGGTCAAAATTTAAGCAGAAATCGCGAAGATTTTATAAAAAAATGGCCATTTTTCATTAATAAAAAAGGTAAAGCTGACCCGCGGAAAGATAATTGCTTTTTGGTGTTTCCACACTCGGGTGCGATCCTCATCTCCGTTACAAAGCTGTGGTGCTGCTTTGGACGATGACTACCACTTCGAGGATCACTACATATGGAGGGGGGAGCAACCCCTCAAGCACACCGAGGCTCCGCTCCGCCCGGCCGAAGCCCCGCCCGCGCGGAAAACGGAAAAAAAAAAAAAAAAAACCCCCCAACCCACCCCCCCAAAAAAAAACCAAAAAAAACAAAAATAAAAAAAAACCCCCCCCCCAACATAAATAAAAAAAACAAAAAAAAAAAAAAAAACAAAAAAAAAAAAAAAACAAATAAAATAAACCCCCCCCCCCGCCCCCCCCCCGCAACCCCTCATGGCATAATGCCTCACACGAACCCCTGTTACTATCCCACATAATTAATGTGGTACCCATTTACCGATCGCATGTGGAGATACTGCTATGATCGCATGTGGAGATACTGCTATGATCGCATGTGGAGATACTGCTATGTTGGCAGGAGCGATGTGGCCTTATCTCTTGCTCAAGGGGATTTCATGTAACCGATTAGCTAGGATAAGGATTCGATCCTACAACCTTCAGATTGGAACCACTCAGCCACGCTGCCATTTTTACAAATACATACACTCAATATGCAAGATAAAAAAGACGCATGGTCAAAACTTTGGCTGACGCCGGGGACGTTATTTTTACTCTTTTTTCCTCCGGCTGTCCCCTCCCCCCTCTTCGGGACGAATTTTTTAGGTGGGGATCTTCCTCCCACAACCACAAGTCTATGCTATTATCCGGTATCCCTACATACATTAGGATCCCCATACGACTACACAATGTCTGTACAGCCCACAGAAATACTGTCTAGTATACATACATGTAGTCCATGGTAATATATATACGTATAGAAACATTTCATAGAAAATATCGGTATCGGTATCGGTATCGGTATTTTTTTATCGGTATCGGTATCGGTATTTTTGGGTATCGGCCAAACACTAACCAAAACTGAGTAAAAATTCGAAAAATCGCAAAAATTTTCGCGCTGCAGTCAAAAAAGTGCCCGAAAAATGAATTTAAAAATCGAAAAAGTGCAAAATTTTTTTGACTGTCGCCGGACATCACACAAAAGCAGGACTACCCCCCTCTCCGCCAAGCGTCGCGCACCCCCCTCACCTCACCGATTGCTCCCGTGCATCTCTGAACGCTGATGCAATTTATAAAGTTTCATGAACTTTATCTATTGAGACTATTGAGGGAAAATTTTTTTGCGCAAATTTCAACTTTTTGAAGACAAATACATAGACAACCCAATGCAATGCTCCTACATGTTTCATCTTTTTTTCAAAAAATCGAAACAAAGCGGTGAGAGTTGAATATGACTTGTTTCGGCTTGAAACTTTATTCACGGCTCGGTTTTTTGCTGACTAATCACTTTATTCAACGTTAAGTATTAAAAGATTTATTCCTTGCACTAAAGGCTGTTGACTCTATTGCTCCACACTTTTTTTGACATTCTATATTCAAATATAGTATGTGTAATATTAAGCACTTCATTTGGTCAAAGTTCGGGTTCGGGTGGTTCGGGTACGAATGGTTCGGGTACGTCTCGAAAAAAATCCCAACACTAATCAGGGGGGACGGTCCCCCCTGAATTTTCCACCGTTACATGCGCTATACCCCCTTGTTTCTCTTGCAGACCTCCCCCTGATGGCCCTCCCACCGTGCCACTGCCTGGCCCAGTTCTACGTGGCGGGGGGCGAGCTCTCGTGCCAGCTGTATCAACGGTCGGGGGACATGGGCCTGGGCGTGCCCTTCAACATTGCCAGCTATGCCCTGCTCACCCACATGATGGCTCACGTGACCGGTCTGGCCCCGGGAGAATTGGTACACACCATTGGGGACGCCCATATCTATAGGAATCATGTGGATGCTGTCAAGCAAATGGTATATGCTGGCTTTGTTTGTCTAAGAGGGGGCATGCAGGGCTCTTCACTAGGGATGTTTAAGTTACAAAATTTTAAATCAGTTAAGTTATTTGCGCAAAAATTAAATCAGTTAAGTTATCAGTTAAGTTAGGCAAAATCAAATCAGTTAAGTTATCAGTTAAGTTAACTTAACTGATAACTGATAACTTTAACTGATTTTAATTTCAGTTACATGGTAAAATTTTGAAAAATTTTGTACCCGAAATTTTTACAAAAATCCACTTTTTTACGCTTTTTTAGGTTTATTAAATTATATTAATGTGTATGAATTAGATTTATAACGATTGTGATAATTTTTATTAACATATGCCGCGTTGATTCCTCTAGGTAGGTTAGGTACTAGCCCTGGCTAAATTCTAGTGCGCTCCAACATTATAACAATTTGCTCATAAATGTTCAAATTCTTTCTATAAGCTGATTAACGAACACCTCTGAACTAGATCTCGTCAAGTGTTCAGAACTATTGGTGCTAGCCACTAACGCACGTAATTGTTTGGAATATCCAAATACCCTCAGGGTGCCCACATCTCATCCCACAGCAAATATGAAAAAAGCTAAAATCATAGTACAATATCGAGTGACACAGTAACGGTGGAATCTCACGTCGTGACTTGTGGGCGTAGCCAAAAGGATGCCACGATCTGATTAAATGATGCTTAATCATTTTTCCTGGAGCCCTTTGGACACAACCAGCGTGTCCCGTTTGGGTCAGTTTTTTAGCTGCTATGTGCAATGAATCTCAAAGTCTACAAAATTGAAAACAAGGTGGCATATTCATTTCATTACATCTATGCTATACGTGACTAAAATACATCGACAACAAAAAAAAGAAACGTGCAGATTCACTGGAAACACTACGTGCGGTATGTGTGCCTTCAATATTTGAAGAAACATTCCCACTGCAGAACTGAAATTCCGAAAATCAGTTACACGCTGAACTGAATTTATATTTTCAGTTATGCGTTTAACTGAAAATAAAAACAGTTTTGACGCTTAACTGAAAATAAAATCAGTTTTGACGCATAACTGAAAATAAAATCAGTTAACTGATTTAAATCTGTTTTTGGAGTCTAAATCAGTTATCAGTTAAAGTTAAGGCTCCAAATAATTTCAGTTAAAGTTAAAGTTAACCCCGAGAAATTAAATCAGTTAAGTTATCAGTTAACTTTAACTGATAACTTTTTTAAAAAAAGTTATCAGTTATCAGTTAACTGAAACACCCCTCCTCTTCACATAATCGAGGGTGGAGGGTTTAGGGCAAGTGTTGGCAGCTGAGGAATTCTGGGGGGGGGTGCGGGAGCAACTTTTCCACCGATTTTCTTCGCTCCGTGAGCCACCGATTTTACCGTCGTTAGTTCCGTTCCAACAATCGGGGGGTCTTGGGGAGGTTTACCAGAATTTTAGCAAAAGTGAGTGAGAAAAAAGCTTTTGCTAATTTTTTCAAAAATTTAACAAAATTCGAGGTAATTTTGGTCCACCACGGGCGTGGGTCCCCAAAATTTCGTCGGGCAATCCCCGAATAATTTTGACCCCTGCCATAAATTTCGTACTTGCTTTACATTTTATGTCATTTGTTAGCTATTAAAATGAAACATTTTTTTCATTTTGAAAACGTGTATGATAGACTCTTAGTCTTGGGACGAAAAAATCAGGTTCAAGTTAGGTTTTGTAGTTCAGTTGGAGGGAGTGTTCGACCTGTTTTGTCTCAATTTTGTCACAACTCAAGCGTACCTAAATTCACACCGTGTGAGAATACATGTTTATTCAACTTTACAATTACAATACATGACGTACAAAGAATATACATATTATAGCACAAACTGCAAAGCACACGCGTATAAAAGTTCACAAAATAGCTTAAGATAGAATCTGAAAAAACCTTTTGAGATAAAACAAAATGTTCGATAGTCTGGCCGATAAAGGAACTATTGTTGTTGTCATGCATGGGTGTGGGGGGGTTTCACCCCACCCCCATCAGATAAGTGCTTCGCCTCCCCCCCCATTCTCACGACAGCAAAGTCGGTGGCTCACGAAGGAAACGTGGCTCACGAACAGAAAGTTGCTCCGTATTCGCCCTCGGTGGCTGTCCATACATGGGCGTGGGGGGGGGTTGGGGAGATTTTCACCCCCCCCCCCAGAAGGCATCCTCAGACAGGTCCGCCACCCCCCCCCCCAGAATGTTTTGAAAGTAGCTCACGAAGCAAAATTAGTGGCTCACGAAGAAAAATAGCCGGAAAAGTTGCTCCGCACCACCCCCCAGAATTCGGTAGTTGCCCACGTATGTGGCTGTCCCCTGACTTTTTTGTTGTCTTGTTTCAGCTGAGCCGCACGCCCCGTCCCTTTCCCCAGCTCAGCATCACGCGCACTGTCAGCAACATTGACGACTTCCGGAGCGATGACTTTCAGGTGCTCCACTACCACCCACACCCCAAGATACACATGGAGATGGCTGTATGAACACCACTCACTCATTAGCTGCATCAGACTTACTTTCCTGAATATGTCTTGGTTTATTAGACCTGGCATTAAGCATTAAATCTGACAAAAATCAGATGCGCCACTCAATATTCTCTTTTCATTGGCATGATTTCTGCGACTACTTTCTGTACTCTTGATAGTCAAAAACTTAGTTTTCTCAAGTGGTGCAACTGTTTTTGTCAGAGTTTAGTTCTTACTTGTCTGACTTGTAATACTTGATAGTACTTGTCTGTGTCTGTAAGCAGATACACCAAAACTGCAATAGATGCAACCATACCTTTGTGCGCAATAATAGCTGGTACTTGTTAGTCTAGCTTAAACTCGAAAAATTGGCTGTTAACAGATTTCAACTTTTCTACATCAGCTAATACAGACAAGTATGGGCCAAGCTTTAAAACCTGTCCGTTTAGTGCCCAGGGATGAGCTCTTACACCGGTTTTGTATGTGTTAATTCCAGCCAAGTGTCTAATGGTTGTATATTATATCTTTTCCCTGCACTTGCTTACAGTTTGGAGTGAACCAGAACTGTTGGCTCGCTTCGTAAGTGGGTTCAGACGGTCCAGTAGCGTGACAACAATTTTCCCAACATTTTAGAACCTTTGTGCAGAGGTATCGAAAAATATTTTTTAATTTTGTATGAAAACTATACACACCTTTACTGCTGGCATATTTTTGGCAAAATTTTTGTGTTTTTCATGTATCATTACCTTTTGTGATTTGTGCTTATCAAAGTGTATACTATATACAGTATGTATGTGTCAATTTTTAAAGTGTGTATTGCATACAAAATGAATAAAAGGAATGCGTTAATGATGCGAATCTGATTTCACAATGTGAGCGAGATGCCTGAGAAATGTGTTGGAAGTGGAATTGGGCTAGGGTGGATCTACCTGCTGTTTATGTAACTAAAGTCTGACCAAAAAGTGCTGAACTTGAGCCAAAACTGATGGCGTGATTGTTGTGGCAACGTGCTGTCCTTTTGATGCTTCGAATTCGTTCTTTTCGCAATGAAATCACGTGGTTCTGTTTGTATTGGTGTCCAGCATGTTTTTGGCAAACGTAAGCTACTACGTACTACTTGTTAATGTTCACGTTGATAGTTTGCTTGAGAGTTGCCGAAGCTTTGGTGTCTTACATGTGGCAGTGTGAACGTGAAGTACAGACTAGAGGACGCCTTTATGCGTTGGCAGCCGGCATTTGGCCTATTAGATCAAGTTGCTATGGGCACTGGCGGTCCCAGACTTCAATTTCGGGGGGAGTGGGGGTTCGGAGGTCCCAGCCTTACGAAATTTTTTCACTTTTTATAATAGCGTTTTTCAGCTTCACGCTATCTTGTTATAGCCGCGGCCATATCAAGGGCAACGAATTGAAGCTGTTTGTAGTAAAAGCCAGTGATGTACACAGGAAAAAATGGAGATTTTTTCAATTTTTAGGCCCAATTTCGTCAACTGGAGACGTATCAGAAATTTTGTCCCACAGGAGAATAAAACACAAGATGGGAACATCAGATCAGACAGTGTATTACACCACTAAATGCAGCATAATGTACTCGTGTAGACATGCAAATGCAGTATAATGTATTCATGTATACATGCATAGGCTTAGATGAAAGATAATAACAATAAAGAGTAAGCCACAGAGTCGCTGGGCTCTGGGGCCGGCAGCCCCCAGGGAAAAATTTGGGGAAATTTTTCATTGTTAGGCCAAATTTGGTCAATTGGGGACGCATCAGATAAATTTTCTGGCTGGACCATAAAAACCCGAGGGGGGGGACCCTTGTGTAAAATTTCTGTCGGAAAAATTTCGGGGGGGGGGGGCGGCCCCTGGCAATGGGGTACTTTCACTAGGGATAGTTTCGGCGGAAGTGAACTGATTTTAGCTTTGGGCTTGGGCATATGAACAAAGTGGCAAAGGACTCGTTCCGTTTAGTTCTATAAACAGACATGTATGGTTGAAGGATTAAGGTGGTAGTTTCGTATATGCAGCTTTTTTTGATGAGCTGTTACTCGTTTGTTTTAGAAGCTATTTATAAGCGGTTTTTTGCATTTCATAGACAAAGAAATAAAGCATAAGCACAGGTATTTGTTATGTTAACAATTTTAACTGTTTGTCCAAAATACGCTGTGAAATATCTCAAATTTGGCATTTTTTCAAGTTTTTGCTTTATGTTTCATTTTGGAAAGAATATGACTTGATGAAGTTTAATTCCAAATTAGTCTAATTTTACTTGTAGGTGTCTCAATACATGCATAGTTTCATTTGGATAAGTCATCACGATGCTTCAGTATTTTAAATCTAAGCTTCAAAATAGAACTTATTTGAACTTTGTAAAACTTTATGGCTTGAGAAAACAAAAACTACAATGCCTTTCAATAATTGCAAAAAAAGGAATCTAGACATTTCAGTTTTCTTCATTTTGGTTAAATATTATGAATATAGACTGCACACATAATCACATAAATTGACACTTTCGAGTACATGGCGCATCTTTTAGTGTAATGAACGTGTAGGACGCGTTGCCATGGCAATAAATTCAACCACCATGGTCTAAAGAGACCTATTGTCTTTCAATATGACCGCTATTACCTACATCCAAACGACAATACGGAAGCTAGGTAAAACGAATATAGAACATCACCTCTTGTCACGTATTTTCGAGCGTTTTTTGTCAACAAGCAGCATTTTCATGCAAAATTTCAGAGCAACTTTATGCTTGTAAAGAAATCAGGACTTTTGCTGAGTTTAACCCTGCCGCTGGTCAGAGTCTTACGTACCTAAATTATTGATTTACTTGGACGAGAAACGACAGAAAATTTTGAAAATGCAACAGTAACTTCAGCATTCATTTTTGGCGCACATAACCATTTCAATTGTGCAAAGGCACAAACGGCTCAAATTAAGAATCGCAGCTTTGCCCGAGGTGCCACATACCCGTATGTGTAAATGTCCGTCTGCCCTGTTTTAAAAAGTGTCGATCAAGAGCGAAAATTACGTGTTTTGTCCGTATTCCCTACTATGGACCAACCTTTTTACTGATACTTTTTATAATGATTCATTGTTGTAACTATTGCATAATTATGCAATTATGCAATGCAATTATGTATTAATTTTTATCAAGAGTATTTTCATCCTGAGTTCAGTTTCGACAAAGCTAACAATGCTTGTTTAAAAAATGATAGTGTTGTTGACAAATAGTTCCATAATATCTGACTTTGATGTTTTCACCGCTACTGTGAAACGTTTTCTCAGGGGATCATTATATAACGTGTATCGACCTGTGCGCTATAAAAAATTGTTGAACTATTTTAATTTCAGTAAACAATAATTAATTATAATAACAATCAAAGCTTTTAACTTTTTAGCCGATTCGATAAAATGTTTTTGTTGACGAAAAATATACCCACACCCCCCCCACCCCAACCATGTCTCTTAGTGAGCGGCTTATATGAAAAGGAAGATACAATTTCTGCTAACCCAAAATAAAATACCACAAAGCCAGGACTGAATTTTAATTCGAAACCAAAGGGGGCACACTTTTAAACTGTACGCTTAAGGGGGTAGTGTCGCGAAAGCAGTCGATTTTGTGTAACTGTAAAACATTTTTAGAAGAAGATAAGACATCGTTCTATATATATAGTAGAGGAGCGTAATGTGAACCACCTACTTTTTTGGCTTTGCCACGGTTACACTTAAGCCCACTTTTCTCAAGTTTGACTAAAGTAGTTAGCCCAAAATTTCATCAGCGTTTAAACTAACTATTTAATGAGCTTTGTAGCAAAAATTGTGTTCCCGCGTTTACTATTTACAAAGTTACAGCCAAAAATACAATTAAAATCTGCTTCTGGTTCACATTTGGGAGCGGGTCCTAAAGTGAACTGTTGGGGTCCCTTGGTTGAACCATTGCCAATTTTGACGTCCCAGTTAATTCAGAAGGTATGAATTCTAAATAATTAGAGAGTACGAAAGTAACCGAAGTCAGCGATGTAAAAAATTTCTTACGAGGTGCGATAAAAACTTTTTGACATTAGGTACCACATGGGTACGTTTACAGAAGAAGTTTTTATTAAAAATCAATAGTTTAACAACATTTTATTGAGAAATTAGGCTAACGAAAGTAAAGGCTTACTGAGCTGCAAGCACTAGGAGTTTTTCCCTGAAAAATTTTAACGTTATTTCTCAATTCTGGTCAAAAAACTTC
Source organism: Trissonchulus sp. WLG1_4 (assembly GCA_030248245.1). Taxonomy (NCBI): domain Eukaryota; kingdom Metazoa; phylum Nematoda; class Enoplea; order Enoplida; family Ironidae; genus Trissonchulus; species Trissonchulus sp. WLG1_4. Next base: position 36,629 of record JASANF010005535.1, read on the forward strand.
AAATTGGTTCACTTTTGGGGCCATTTAATTAAATCAATGAATCGAGTATATCTGAAATTACGGTGACTTTTAAGCAAAATAAGCAGTACCAGTAAACTCAGCTGCTTTTTTTACCTATATGTACTTAAATTTATTATAGGTTATAGCTGAAATTGTGTTAAAAATGACCATTTTCCAAATTTGGACACGTAGCATTTTGGGTCGGACAAAACGGTTTTTTTGGGTCCTTATTTTCGATTAACTATTTCTCAAAGCCAAATGGGTGATATTTAAAATATGAAAACCCGTTTGGTCATTTAATTTTCCTCTGTCAGTTGATGTAAAAAATGTGGTCAATTAATTAGCCCCGGCTGAGTTATTCCGGTTTAAAGAAGCTAGTGATCCACTATTGGGCCGGTTCACATATGGCTTCTCTACTATATTTTGAAAATATATGTTGAGGCAAGTATTTTCGCCAAGTTTCATCAAAATTGATGCAGTATACTGTTTGCAGTGAGGTCGCAAAGTCGGAAAAATGACGTTTTAAAAACCTATTCACATTCGATTTTTTCGTCACAATTACCAACTTATTTGTTTAGTTTGTTTACATAGACTAAAAGGACATATGTTGCAGTTTACGCACACAAAATTTAGTGGTTGCGGAGTAATACCTGTTTGAACTGTGAAACTGTGCGTAAACAGTGAAGTACTCACAGCAATAATGATAAATTGTGAAAAATTCAGACGCTTATTTTAAAATCAAAAGAAAAACGAACCTTCATTTTTCTTTTTTCTTATTTGTGGCAAAAAACTGTGCGTCGACACGTATGTGTGCTGCACAAGCTGGCCAATCTGATATCTGGCTGAATTTTTTGAATTTTCATGTCCTTATTGTGTAATGTCTGGCTTACAATCGGTGATTGGTTCAAAATAATGGTAGATATTGGTAGTCTACTGTCTGGCAGTACTTATTTAACACAGTATAGCATTGGACTAGTTTCTCAGTGAACGTACAAGTTCAAAGCAAAAAGATCTCTTTTTGCAACCTATGAGCAAAACTGCTTTTGCGACACTACCCCCTTAATTGTATAATATGGGCTAGAATTTTTCCAAGCTTAACTGCGAAAAGCAGTATAAAGTCCTGCCGCCACTGCGGTGGCGGCAGGAAAAATGGGGGTGATACACTTCAGAGCTCAACCCTGGTTATATAACAGTTGGTAACATGAGTTTTGACACAACACTGTAATACAACTTTATCTAGTTCGTTGCCGAGTTTTGAACATATGCGCAACTTAAATTTTACATCACATCATTTTAAAGTGAAAATCGGAGTTGAATTCAGAAAGTGTCAATTTCTTGAAAACAGTTTCAGTTAAGGTGGCGCTCAGCAACAAAACTCATGTTTGGCGCTCAGCTCATGCAATAAATAGCAATACCACTTTAATTGTATATCAAAGAGACATCAAAAAAACCTACTTACAATACAGTTCAGCACTTTAATGTGAATGTGTCAAATTTTATGACCATGTCGAATTTCCTATTCACACTAATTTTGTTTTTGACCTAGCTCAGCGAAACTTCAACAGATTTTGATGATTTTGGTATCAATAGAAAGATCTCTCAAAAATCTAGACGTGATTGATCTTCGATTTTTCATTTTTATTTTTGATTTTGCAAAAAATCGATTTTTCAAAAATCAGTCGTGTTTGAGCGACTACAAAAAGTGCTGCGGGCCAAAATTTGAAAATCGAAAAACTTTCACGTCTGCATTTATATTTTTTCTTTCATTGTGCAAATTTTCATCTCAATCGCAAACGGCAGCTGGGACCCAGGTCCAAAAAAAGTAGTCGATTTCGCTACCCAAAAATGTAAGGTTTGCCCACACGTTTCACTTTTCAAAAAATTAGACCTTTCCTAGGACTGCACATTTCCGTTGAAAAACTTACAAAAAGCCATACTCAATTTTTTAAGAAATTAAATCAAAATTTGACATTTTCGAAGATTTATCAGCTTTGTAGGTTTTTTTCATTTTGGATTTGCTATTTTCACGGCTAATTAACTCAGCAAAACTTCAACGTATTCTTAAGTTTAATACATCAATTTAATGCTAAGAAACTGCATATTTCAATGATATGAGTAATCATTTTATATGGAAACAAAAATTTATTTGCTACGGCTACAAAATTGTCCAAAAAATTTAAAAAAATTTATTATCACAATATGCACATCAAATGAAAGCTATTTTCATTTTGAACAACTTTCTTTCAAGACATTATGGTCAAAAATGTCGCTGAAAAAAATTAAACGCCAAAGTCGGTTCCCCTGAGCGCCACCTTAAATATGCGTTTTAACGTTCCAAACTGATCTTAAGTAAAATATCGAGATTCCTTTTTTTAATTTTGTGAAAATCAATACTGTATGTGAGAAAAAGTTGTTTAAAAATCACGAAATACTGTAAAAATAGCCAAAAAATGTCAAAAACACTACTTTTTTTGTAATAACTATAGTGTAACTGAATATGAAGAGCCTATAATTTGCCCATATGTTGGCCTAAAAGCTAAAAGTGCCTCATACGTGTTGCAAATTCCATAAAGTTAGCTGTTGGTTAGAGCGAATCGCGACAAAAACTGCATATACGAAACTACCACCTTAAACGGATATGCAGTTGAACGGATGAGAAAGTTTGCATCGATAAGCCGTTTTGCCGTTCAGTTTATTTAACAATCGGTTTATCCTTTGCCCTTGTGTTCCAATGTCCGCACAGAAGTATTAATCGACACTAAGGCTCAATTCATTAATTACAGCCATATATATGTGCGTTTTGACGGCCATACGGACATATGACTGTAAGTATATATGAATGGAGCCAAAGAGCGCTGGTCTGCAGATCATGAGATGAGTGGTGAAAGGTTGGGCATAGTTCTCAATACTTGCTTGATCCAGTTGACTCTGTTCAATATCAGCAAATTGAGTTATCGATTCATACCCTACAGGATAGCCGTATGTCCGTATATCCGACGAAATAATTACTCCACGAATAGTATATAAGATCAGATTGTGGCGTGATTGTTTGGCGTGATCTGGCCGGCTGAACGGACATACGGCTGTAGTATGAATGGACAGGAGTGAGCCATCATGCCTAGAGCGCAGCAATGATGATAGCAAGAGCAAGGGAGAGAGGAAGGGGGGCGGGAGCAGGGGCGGCCAGATAGAAGGCTTGCTCTTGCCAGTGGTTGCAGTTGGCCTCGTGACAGCACCAGGTGCAGCTGCGGATGAACACGCCATAGCCCCTCGACTCACAGCGCGGCTTGCAGTCCACGTCGCAGTCTCGCCGCACGCTGTAGAACACCGACGACTTCCACACCACTTCCGCCTAAAATATGCCATAGTGTATTTTTGCCAAAATGTGCAATTTATAAATAAGCAGTGCTGGCTGAGCTGATATGACTATGATTTATGATACTTGAAATTTAAATAGAATACCTACTCATCATATTTGATTCTTGGAATAAATTTAACTATGATGATTTTACTTTTGATATTTGTTACTTGGAAAAAAGCTTATGATAGCTACCGAAGGCGTCCGCAATGGAAGGCAATCGGCCGCTGGAGTGGATGTCAGGAATGCTACTGACCATGCATGCGGTTTCCTTGGACGTGCAGTATCGAAAGGAGCCGAAGCTGTCTCTGGTGATGCACGCTGTGGAGGCGTCATCCTGGCTGTCGCAGTGGAAGCAGCTCAGCTTGGAGATGCTCTCGGCAACGCCGCACAGTTGCAGCACGGACTGCTCGCTGCTGCTGCTGGTGCTCAAGTTGGCGGGCGAGGTGGGCTGGGAGCCAGTCCGACTGATCACAGAGATTCCGGTTGACCGCGTCACAGTCGGACGAGTCAGTGGTCTTTCGGTCGTTGGCGGCAATTCGGGCATAACCGCTGCTGTCTCAGTTTTGTGCTTGAATATTACTAAATCGCCAAGGCTAGTAGGTGAAATCCATATAAATAAAAGTAAGGACTGTGTGATGAAATTCATTGGAATAATATCCGCTCACTTTTGGCGTAAACTGGGAATAAAACTCCAGGTAGAAGTGGTTGAGTTAGCAAATAAATATACCGGCACTACACCTATATACCTATTAAGTCATGACCGTGACTCGGGAGGTTCTACAATGTTTAGGCCAGGTCCTTAAGTGATTTCCGGCAGTTTTTCTTGACAAATTTGATTAAAATTGTAATAAGCTTGGCAGGTGCCCTTTTTATTAAATAGTTTGACTAAATGTTGTCACGGAAACATGAACCTTGCCAGTTATTTTTATTTATTTTAATAAATTGCACAATCAAACAAGCACAGGTAACAGGAGAAGTGTTAGCGCCAAAATGTAGGAGTGGAGAGAGGGCATTTGCGGGGCGGACATGAAGAAGGCAGACGAGTCCCAGCCATTGCAGTGGTCCCCCTGACAGCACCAGGTGCAGGTGCGCTTGGAGACGCCGTAGCCAGCGTGCTCGCAGTTGGGCTCGCAATCGCTCTCGCAGTCACGCTTCACGCTGTAGAACACCGCCGACAGCCACACCACTTCCGCCTGAAACTAGGGGTGTTTCAGTTAACTGATAACTGATAACTTTTTTAAAAAAAGTTATCAGTTAAAGTTAACTGATAACTTAACTGATTTAATTTCTCGGGGTTAACTTTAACTTTAACTTTAACTGAAATTATTTTGAGCCTTAACTTTAACTGATAACTTAACTGATTTATACTCCAAAAACCGATTTAAAACAGTTAACTGATTTTATTTTCAGTTAAGCGTCAAAACTGATTTTATTTTCAGTTAAGGGGGTAGTGTCGCAAAAGCAGTCGATTTTGCGCGACTGTAAAACTTGTTCAGTAAAATGTTAGAAATTGTTCTGTCTATATTTTAAAAATCTATCTAAAGGCAAATTATTTTGCCAAGTTTCAGCAAAATTGGTGCAGCATATAGTTTGCAATAATGTCTCAAATTCGGAAAAATGACGAAAAAAAACCTATTCACATTCCATTTTTTAGTCGAATTTATCAATTTTTCTGTTTAGTTTTGTTACACAGACTAATAGCACATATGTTGTAGTTTATGCACACAAAATTTAATGCAGATTACTGTAGCGGCTGTGGAGTAATACTAGTTTGAACTGTGAAGGTGTACTTAAACTGTAAAATAGTAACAGCAATAATGATAAATTGTGAAAAATCTAGACGCTTATTTTCAAATCAAAAGAAAAACGAACCTTCAATTTTCTTTTTTCTTATTTGTTGCAAAAAATTGTGAGTCCACACATTATGTGTACTTCACAAGCTGGCCAATCTGATATCTGGCTTGATTTTTCGAACTTTTATATCCCTATTGTGTGATGTCTGGCTTACTAATGACGATTGGTCCAAGATATTTGTCAATATTGATAGTGTGATGTCTTGCAGTAATTATTTAATACCATACAGCGTTGGGCTAGCTTCTCATTGAATGTACTACTTCAAAACAAAAAGTTCTATTTTCACAGCCTATGAGCAAAACTGCTTTCGCGACACTACCCCCTTAAGCGCATAACTGAAAATAAAATTTCAGTTCCGCGTGTCACTGATTTAACGAATTTCAGTTCTGCTGTAGGAATGTGATCTGAAATAGTGAAGGCAGACATATCGCACATAGTGATTCCCTTCAATGTGAACGTTTTTTGCAGATGTATCTCATCCACATTTGGCATATATGTATCATATATTATGAAAGAAAATGACAGTCTGTTTTCAGTTTTGCAGCGCGGTACATGCACATTATTAGGGGTAAAAAACAGACCCAAAAATAATTAACCATCGCGTAATCAAATTATGGCATGCTTTTAGCTACGCCCACAACGTGAGATTACGTCGTTAGTTAGTATGTCAATGGATACTACGATTTTCGATCTCCTTTCATGCTTGCTGTGGCTGAGGGCACCCTGAGTATATTTGGATATTTCAAAAATTACGTGTCCTAGCACCAATAATTATGAATTCTTGTCGAAAACTAGTTTTAAGATGTCCGTTAATTAACTTTTAGAATAAATCTGAATGTTTAATAGCAAATTTTTTCTGAGGTGTTCGCTGATCAGTTAGAAAAATATGAATATTGATGAGCAAATGTTTATAAAGTTGGAGCGCACTAGAAATTGGCCCAAGTTGGTACGTGGTACCTATCTTACCTAGAGGTATCAAGTCAGCACATACATGCTGATAAAAAAGGATCACAGTTGTTTGTAAATCTAATTTATGAACATGAAAGACTTAAACAGTGAATTTTGCGTATAAATTTTGGATTCTAATTTTTCCAAAATTTTACCATGTAACTGAATTTAAAATCAGTTAAAGTTATCAGTTATCAGTTAAGTTAACTTAACTGATAACTTAACTGATTTAATTTTGCCTAACTTAACTGATAACTTAACTGATTTAATTTTTGCGAGAATAACTTAACTGATAACTTAACTGATTTAAAATTCTGTAACTTAAACATCCCTACCTGAAACACAACCAGGCAACTACTAGGCATGGGCACGTTTAAACGGTTTGAACCGTTTAAACGCATTTAATTAAACGTTTAAACGGTTTGGAACCGTTTAAACGTTTACAGGTTCAAAAAACGCGGTTTTCGAACCGTTTACCGTTTAGTACGTTTAAACGTTTAAACGCGGTTAAACGTTTAAACGTTTAAACGCTTACATGTATAATCGTTTAAACGTTTAAACGCGTTTAAACGCTCACTTTTTTAACCGTTTAAACGTTTAAACGCGTTTAAACGCTCACTTGTTTAACCGTTTAAACGTTTAAACGGGTTTAAACGCTCACTTGTTTAACCGTTTAAACGTTTAAACGCTCACTTGTTTAACCGTTTAAACGTGTAAACGTTTAAACGCGGTTAAACGTTTAAACGTTTAAACGCGTTTACGTTTAAACGGTCAAAAAACGTTTACAACCGGAAAACGCGTTTAAACGTTTAAACGCGTTTTCTCATCTGTAAACGCGAGCGTTTAAACGTTAACAGTTTTTTGTAAACGTGCCCATGCCTAGCAACTACCTAGGCTGGGCAGCAAAATGTTACACCTCACACTGTCTGAGCTTACACTGACAGTCCCCAAAATAAAATGATGTGTTGTGCACTTGGGCCAAATCACGGCTGGGCCATATCCGACCTGATCACAAAAATTACCTACTTCTTACAGTCAAGCCACTATGTTCTGTTCTGCAGCTTATTGTAATATATATAAAGGCCGTTGACACTTGACAGCAGCCTGTTGACAGACAGCAGACAAGCGCAAACACCAAAAATTAGCTACACCCTACTGAAGTCTGAATCGACCCTAAGGAGTGGTGAGTTCAATCACGTACATCCCCTGGCGTTCACTGGTCCCATCTGGTCCTAGTGTTGTTCAAGAATACCATAACTTAATAACTGGTTGCAGACTACTTTTCAGCAGCTGTAGCAAACTAAACTAACTCACAATGCAGTATGGCTCGCTGGAAGTGCACTGTCGGTGCGTGCCCTTGTTGTGGTTGAGCAGCGTGTGGTTGAGACAGGCCCGCTCGTGCTCCCCGTCCTCCACGTGCTCGCAGTGGAAACACACCAGGCAACAGCACAGGCCAGGCAACAGCGCCACACACCAAAAGAGCAAGGGCATGCTGCCACCGTGGCTCCAAGGCTCACTGCAAATCATGAAGCATGCCGCTTGCTAAACTATGCAAATAAGGCCTCAGTACAACAAGCCACCTTATTAAGACTCAATAATTAGGGCTGAAATGCATTGATATGGAAGGTTAATACTAGCAAAAGAACAGCTAAATAGGCTACCTTCCGCCTTTGACATGAGGTTAGCCTAGGCAGGCTGTCAGGCTTTCCATTGCGTGCCTATGTACCTACTTGGCTAGAGTTTTTTTACAGGACGACCATAGGCGCACACCAAACCAACAAATTGCCATATCCTAGGTTAAGTACTTGAACAGACCGCATGAATGAATTACATGTGCGTTGGGTTGGTTTGATCCGTGTCACATTAAATTACTCAGAATTAATATGTAACCTTCACAACGGACTACTTTTTAAGCATTTTGAAAAGCTTTACAGAAGCAGTGTAGTGCAAGTGTGCAACAGGTGGTATAAGGGCTATCGAAAGTGCTACATATATGCGACGGTTGTGCGACATGCGCGAAAACTGTACAAGAATTGCCTCGTGATGATGAAATGGTTCGTGAATCGTGATGGATGACCCACAAACAAGCCCATACTGCGGCAAAATCTTCAGTTAGTATAAAGCACGCATTTTCAAGTAAACTGACCCTAGCTCAATTAAAACCTGTTGTGCAGCTAAATATTTCTCGCAATAACATCATCTTTTTATTGAAACAATTTAAAGACCTTCGCAGATTGATCTATTAGGTTTATACAAAAATATGCATGGTTGCGATACACCTACCAGTTAATGTGATTGTGTTTTGTGATAAACAATTATGCACATAAATTAGCATTTGTTGGTCCGAGTCTAAATCACGAGTTTCAGTTCAATTTATGATAACTGAGTAACCGAACGCATAGATAGGACTTCATAATTTCTCTCACTGTATGCATTATGCAAAGAATTTTCAATCCAATTGATGAAATTTGAATGAATTTTATGAAATGGACGAAATTTGTATGAAAGCCAGAGCAATAAGTCAGTGGCAAAAACTTGTTTTGGTTTGTGCAGCAAAACATTGCAAGTCAATATTTATGGTTGTTTGTATGTTCGTTTCTATCGATCCCAAAACAAATTGCAGCCAGTAGTAATGTGACAGCAGCTGTCTTACACTGAAACATGAGCTAAACAAATGCACATAAAAACTGTGCTGACCAACTGTACTGCTGGAAACGCTTGCTGCAGACGCGTATTTTCTGCAAAGAGTGAACTAAACACGCGCACTGACATTCGAAAGTCAAGCAAGACAGTGTATTCTTACAAAATCAAAATTAACGACCTGTTGTGCTGTGGCACAACAGGAAAAAATTATGGAATGAAACGAAGGTATCTAGCATTTACCTTTCGAAACGCATTCGTCTTGAATTTATCACAGCATTGACTGGAATTTGGATCTGCGGTTTTCGCGATTTTGTCATTTTAAAAGAAAAACAAAAAAAAATTACTTCAAAAAAAATTCGACTAGGTAATACGGATCGCTTTGTCGGCTTTATTAGGCTAGGCAAGCTATCAGGATTTGAAAATTAAAAAAACGAAAACGAAAGGAAGTAAGAAAATAAAAAAAATGAAACGCGAAAAGACAACGAAAACTTAAAGAACGACAAATTTTAACTGAAAAGAAAGTTAAAAATCAACTCTGACTTGGCTGTATACCGTATTATCTGAAATAAAGACAAACGATGAAATGGGCGTGGATCGTGCGATACGCAATCTGCAAGCAATAAGCGTGATAAGGGCGCAGGACTGTAAGTATGAAATGACCCGAGGTGTTCACTGCTTCACACTGTCCGTCTGAGCTGACTCAGTGTTTTTAATAGTCACTGAGACAAGTGGGGGAGTGTGTGAGCAATTTGTCCCAGGTCTCCCCAAGGAGTTAACCTTGCCATTATGCAGAGGTTAGTGTAGGTGGCTGTTCTTAAATTGGACACTCAGCATTTAGTCTCTTTTTCTGTGACGTATTGCACTGACGTCACTACTCACCTACAATTGGTCTTTGCGCTGCTACGTGGTTATTTTATTATGTAGTAGCGAGTACAGCTGTCAATTCAGGAAGGCATAGGTACATAGGTAGGTAGGCCCCAAATGTGGGAGTACCGTACCCTCCCCCCACAAACCCATTTTTGTGACTTCTATGTAAACTTTGCGGCACAGTAACTTTGAGACGCAAGCTGCAGTTATGAAACGATTCAAATGACGTTTCCTGGATCTACTGTGATCTAGTTCTTGATTTCACAATACCTATCAATTTGTCATTTCTCTGATTGCATACCAGACTTGCAGACCAGACCATATTGCCCTGTTGCTCCACATTAAAGTCTTACAATTGTGACAATTGTTAAATTTTACAAACTTACAATTACCACATGCAACTGTTACAATTGTAGCAATTAATGCATCAGTAGGTACACAGCTTGGAAACTCTTTAGCTTGCGCCAAAACGGTAGAACAATGCTCAAAGTCCTCATGTGTCAAATGCGTACGCTCGTCAACAAAAGTGCTTCTTTGGTTCGAAAACGCGGTTGTTTCTCACGTCATAAAGTATTGCTGTATCTAATCCAATCAGAAAGGAGCTGGGATTTAGCACTTGTGTGGCGTCGCAAACCGTTCTTCGTTTGTTTGAGTGTGAGTGACAAGACAATAAGTTTAGGCCCACTCTTACTGTCATTTTCAAGAGCACTGTAGTAATCAGTTTTCGGTACTCATAATCAAAAATATGCTGTAATAATTAGGCCTGATGATTCCAACAAGTTGTTATGTAATTAACCGTTTCAGGCTTAACCAATTACCTAGTTTCGAGCAATTTCTGATTCCCTAGCTTTCGGCCAAAACAGCTTCGTTTTCAGGTTTTAGCAGTGCTTGTGAATGACAGTATGCTTTTAGATTATACTCTCGTTTTTAGAACACTCTAAATAGAATCAGTTGATGGCATGTATAATTAAAATAATGAAAGCTGCAATTATAGGTACCTACTTATATTAAGTTAATGCTGCTGTGATTTTGAGTGAACCCTTTTGCTTTTAGTGTAGTTCAAGTCTCTTTAACCGTTGAGGTTATAAATTAGCAGGTTACATTATCGTTAAGGCCTATTCACACGAAGGCGCATTTTGTTCCATGGCGTACGCCCGAATGTGAAATGCTCCCTCGTGTGAATAGACCTTTAGCTGCAAAACAAGGTAAAGCATATTCTTTCTGCAATCTTGAAGGCAACCTTAGCTTAGCTACCGCATTCCTTTAGTCCCTGTCTTTTTTATACCGTTTTATCCTTTTCTTTACCAGTGGGTAAGAATAGCTCAACTTATCCATGGGTAATGGCCCCAATGCAGTTCGGGGCTGTTGGCTGGGACCAGTGTACTGACTGACTACAGATGTTGAAGTTGCCTTATGAGTCTGAGTTTCACTTTCAGCTCACATCACTAGGCAAGTGCGCACTTAAGGTGGTAGTTACGTTTTCGCAGCTTTTTTCAATGTTCTATTTTGTAACAATTACTAAATCAATTTACAAGTAGTCTTTTGCATATTATTAATCAACTTATTTTTTACATAATTGCAATTTTTCAAGACTCGGTGTTACTCATAGTGTGCACGCTAACTATTTTGGTGAAGCTCATCAGCTCAATTTTATGCATTTTTCCCCGTATTTCGTTATTTCTTCACTGTGGTTAAAAAAATCCGCATACAATTACGCAATTTATACCAAAGGCACGTTGATGTGTTACGAAACTGCTGGTATGCTTAACTAAACGTAATAATTTAGCAGATTTTTACAGTGAGCAAAAGTTTGCCTCAAATTTTTCAAAAAAGTCAAGAAACGGCAGTTTTTATGACTTTGGTAGGCTGTAACTAAAAAATTGATCAACCTTTTCACTCAATTCGATAAAGATATAGGGCAAATTTATTTGGCTACTGTCAAATATGCTTTCTTTGCATTCTTATGATCTGAACAGGATATTGGTTACTTCAACTGAAATCATTCATTGTGCTCAGAAATGACGGATTTTAAAAAAAATTAAATTCAGTTGAATAGGGCCTCGTTGGGGTCAGCTAATATTACATTAAGCACAGTTTTCCCGTACCCGTTGAAAAAATGGTGGACAAAAGTTTAAAAAATGACGTTTCAGGAGACTGAAGAAAATTTGCAATTTTTGAAGGGGTTTATTAACACTGCCAATGCTCTTGGCTGCTGTGGCATATACTAACCAAATTTTGCGGGTATAATAGATGCATAAGGGACTATACACATGTAAATTATGGTGCCAAGTGGTTATTGGTATTTTGTGATATTGGCATAAAAAGTTAGAATTGAGGTAAAAAATTTCAAAGTTACAGATCGCTTAGAACGACTAACAGAAATATGTCATATTTTGGCTGCAAATAATCTTAAAATAAAATGGGTTACACCATTTTTGAATGGCTTTTCAGAGCCACAAAAATTTGCATACAATTTTGTAAGTCCTCAAAAAATACACAAAAAATCCAGTTTTTGAGCTGTAAACTAGCGGTAAAAGTTTGAATCAATGTCAAAATTAGCTGAAACATTGCTAATTACATTTGCAATGTTTGTGCCAAATATGATTATGTTCGGTCAAGGAACTTTTGAATTATTGCAAAAACTTCGAAAACGTAACTACCACCTTAAGCTTGGTTCATACTCGTCCTTAAGGTCGCAGAAACAGGGACAATGCCAAATTCTGTCAGCTGCTGTGTGGAATAGACGCAAACGTTTCGGATATTTTTTGCATACGATCTGCAACTGACACTAATTTTACTCATGCGAACGGCTGGCTTAAGCCCGGTTCATACTCGTCCTTGTCCTTGTCCCTATCGTTTTGTCCCTAAGCGATTCCAAGAAAACTGCCTGGTCAAAAAGCCTATTTTTCGCATGAAGATAGTTGAGATCACTTCCAGACCTTATATGAAAAGTTACTCGATACCTGTTTTGTCAATTTGTCACAGCAGCAGACTAAAATTTGTCCTTGTCCCTGTCCCCATGACGTTAAGGACAAGTATGAACCGGGCTTTACTTGGCAGAAAAAATTTTTGGAATTGCTTAAGGACAAAATGACAGGGACAAGGACAAGTATAAGTATAAACCGGGTTTTAAAACCCGGTTTATACATGTCCTTCCTTGCCTATCATTGTCCTTATCGGCTTGTTATTGTCCTTAAACTATTTTAAGAAAACTGCCCGGCCAAATAAGCAAACTTTTCGCATGGATAAATGTTAGGCTCACTTGCAGATTGTGTGCAAAAAACTAGTCAAAACGCTTCAGTTCAGTCCTATCTTCACAGCAGCTGACCAGAATCAGTCCTTGTCCCTGTCTCTGTATCCTTAAGGACAAGTATGAACCGGGCTTAAGATGCGCAGTGTAATGACCTTTTGACTGATGCAAATAGCTGGAGCCCCAGGCGCCTGCAGGTCTGGCACTGAGGGTTGCTCCGGCTGACGTAAAGAGCTGAGTTGATTGGTTTGCTAATTGGAAAATCGCATTGCTGCTGACTTTAGGCTATTTCAATCTTTTTTCATGCCGGATGATGCATTTTTTCACAATGCTTTTTACACATGATGAACTTTTAACCGGAATTTTGTCATGTCCGGTTTTTTTAAAGTTTTTTTACAGTTTTCAATTTTACAAAGTTTGACATAAATGCATTGTCCTGATTACTTACTAGCATAGGTTGTACTTAATCAGAACTGGGGTGTCAGACTGCATTACAAAGCTTTTAGATGGCAAACCTAATCGTAAACAAGGCACGTTACTATGCCGACTGTGGTTTGCCCTTTGATGCTCAGAGGAATGAGGATCATATGCAAGGCAACCCACAGGATGATCAAATCTCGGGCTATAAAACTTTTTTAAAAACTATTTCATTCTACACAACCTTTCCCACTCACCTAACCTTAAATCTATTCATTTTCTTTTATCTTAAAAAGGGGTCAATTTTACTGCCTGGCACAGTCGCTATTTTGCAGTCGTGGGCGCAAAACTTTGATTCAACGGTTCATTTGTTCAACATGTCAGTCTCATAGATCATGTAGGCAGTATTTCTTACCACACAACTGTCATATTGCTAGAAATTTGAAGTTTCCACAAAAAATCTGATAAAATCACCAAATCTCCTAACCGTTTGCTTTTACAGACTGGTTCACGCTAAAATGTGAAGTCTAAAGTCCACTTCATTTACCGGATTAAACGGACTGGGCTTATTTTAGTCCGAGGTTTAGGAATCAACCTTCGGACTAAACGAGTTACCGTATTAGCTCGAATAAAGCCCCTGTCTTGAATAAAGCCCCTGTCTCAAATAAAACCCCCGTCAAGGCACTGACGAAATTATAAAGCCCCCGCCTTGAATAAAACCCCCGGGGGCTTTATTCAAAACGTCCTTGAATAAAGCCCCTGGAGGTTTTAATCAAAACGTCCTCGAATGCAGGCTGTGATACGTACGCGCGCGCCTCTGAATATGCCGTTGCATATTGCCATGTTGCCTTTAGTGGTTAGTTATTAATGTAGTACTAGGCTTACTGCGCGCCGACAGTTATTGTTTGTTTTGCTGTTTTAAGTATATAACTGTACAATTATGACATTGTTGGGTTGTGTATACCGCCGCGAAGCAGAGGTGCAACCCATTGTATTCATTTTTCCTGTTTCTAGCACGGATACGCTTTTCGTGGGTGTCACAGGCGCGGTGGTAAGGTTAGGTATGGAGATAAGGTAGTTTTGTGGGTGGTCCTTCTTGTGAGTACTTGGATCTCCTACTTGATGACCCGGCCTTGATGGGGGGCCAGGTGACGTTACCCAAAAAACTTGAAATTTTCAGAAAAGATGAAACGCCAAGGGTCCCCATAGTAAACTTTGAAATTTTTTGTCATAGAATTGGGTCAAATTGCTGTTAGAAGTAATTTGGTCCGAGCAAATGATTCCGGATCCGAGGTAAGTTCTTGGTTGTGACCTTCCTGGACCGCCTCACTGACAAAATTATCAAGGTACAAGTGTCCTCCGTCAAAAATAAAGGATAAAGGTAAAGATGAAATTAAAGGTAAAATATAGTTATCTAGGTCTAAAAACGTCACAAATTTTTACTTGTAGATATTTTTGCAAAATTTCGGCGAAATTGGTTGAGAAACTCCTGCGACATTGAGTGAACGTACTAGCCCAGAAGTACCGCAATTAATAAATAATTACCAAATTTTGAAACTGCCAAATTATATACAAATAACCTATTTTCATGTTTTCCCTGCCGCAGCCCAACAGGTCTTTAATTTTAATTTTAGACAATCAATCTGAGCTTGTGTTATATATTTTGTCAAAACGCTTGTACTTGTGCAGCAATTTTTTATGCGCCAACTTTAATTTTTATGATGCAAAACTGTAAATATCGATGAAAAGTCGAACCACCAAGCTTGAAACACGTTACTCTGGATAAGCTCAGTGCACTACCAACTGAGCAAACCGGGCTTGAAGAAACCACCCAAGACACAGTACACACACATCAATGTTAATAAAATCAAATTTTGAAAATTCAAGATAAAAAAGTTGAGCTTGTGTCAAGGTGGCCTGTTGGAATGCTACCAGAGGGGGAATCCCACTCAGTGTGCGAGAAGCTACGGGTCCCTGAACATACTATGACCCCCAGGGTACCCCCTACACCCCTAGGGGGTACAAACTGGTCAAATTTTTCGATGCTCATAGGGGTAATTTGGGTCTTGCACATGAATCCGTAAGAGGGTCCTCCGCCTAGAATACAGGGTCCTTTGCCTAGACTAAGCGCCTTTTGCCGAGAATGGATAATTGATTGCTTAAAACACTGGGTTGTCTGCATTCAGAGGGTACTTTGTTTAAAATAGAGGGTTCTCAACTTAAAATAGCCGGTCCACTAACCTAAAATAGAGCGTCCTCTACCTAAGAGAGTCCTCGGCCTAGAACAGACAGCCTTTTGCCTAGAATAGAGGTCCTTTGTCTAGAATAGAGAGTCCTCTGCCTGGTACGTCGCCAACTCGTTGTAGCCACCTGACTAGTCAACCTTTGATTTTATATTTACCGTTATCCGTTATCTTTAATGGTAGATTTTGTTTTTTTGTTATTGTTATCCGCGCTAATTCCCAAGGGCCTGAGGGGTCAAATTTTCAAATTTGTGATTTTGATGTACCTACGGGTAACCTGAGGTCCTGAACACGAATCCAGAATTTACCTTTGTCTAGAACCCCTCTCCCTGTTTACCCAGCCAACTCAAGATAAACCTATTTTGAGGCATTTATTATTTTGAGCACAATTTTCATTTTAAATCGGATTTTTCATGAATCTATTTGACTATTTGGTAATTATTTTTATATATTTATCGAATAAAGCCCCCGCCTTGAATAATGCCCCCGTTTGGACCTTCACGAAACAATAAAGCCCCTCGAAAAACCCCCCTAAACCACCACTGGACTAAACGGATTTAACATACATGCTTAACATTAGCATTAATCAGGTTGTAACTTGGCATAGTAGTAGCAAGAGTACATAATAGCTTCTCACTCTATATAGAAGAAGAGACACACTCCCCACCCTCCCGACACAACCACAGCATATGCGCTGGTCGTTTTCAGGTCTACATGGATTCTATGCAACATGTGACTGGCCAATCAGAAGCGAGCTTATTCTCTGATTGGCCGATGCCTTCACGTGCTCCAATCATAAAACGGGATAGGGATAAAGGCTAATAAACACAACTCACCACTGGACTAAAACGGATTTGAAGAAACATACATGCTTAACATTAGCATTAATCAGGTTGTAACTTCAACGCATCAGCGATTATATACTAAAGCGGGAACCCCCCCCCCCCACACAACCAAACACCGCCCCCCGAACCACGCCCCCCCTAGTAGTAGCCCACATGTATGCGCAAAATCGTATGATCCGGATTTTATATATGTAGTTTCAAATCTAAAATCATAGGCGAAATGTGAAAAAATGGCCGTTTTTTGTGCCCGTAAAAATTTGAGTGATTTTCTGGCGTCACTGCTCAGGCCATGGGCAAAAATTTTAAAAATGGATTATAGAGGTTGTGATATGACATTACCTAGGCTATCAAGTCATGCAAAAATCAACTTCGTCAGTAGTAACAAAAATTTCGGGGTAAGGGACGCTTTGCAACCACAAAAAACTTTTTTGTGCCTATGATTTACACGTAAAATTGCATTTTTGGGACCCCCTAGCAAAAAATTGGCAAAACCATTGGTTCCAGTTTGTTAGGTACATCTGCGATGCGCCTCCACTAAGGCTACAATGTGTGCAAATTTGAAGCAAATCGGAGAACCTCGATTTTTCACTTATACAGGTAGCCCCCCCTTAATCCGGGAAAGGAATATGCACTAAGTTACCTGGTCAAAGTACGCTCTAGCTGATAGCCTATTAGGAGGTACACCGTATGATCTCATAAATTGCATCAGCTGGGTTCTGGCTATACGATTACTATTTTTGCTGCAATTCTGGTGTTTAGACGTCGAAGTAGTGTTCCAGTAATAGCTCAAACCTCAAAGTTAGGACTTGCGGACTGTCACGGATAAAATTGCCCCCCCCCCCCTAAAACTTGTCCCCTCGGACACTTTTATCTAGTTAAAAGTGTCCACCCGGACACTTTTATCTAGATAAAAGTGTCCCCCAGTACACTATTATCTGGATAAAAGTGTCCCCCTTTGGATGAATGTGTCCCCCTATAGGACACTTATCTGGATAATAGTGTCCCCCCGGACACTTTTATCTGGATAATAATGTCCCCTCGGACAGTTTTATCCAGATAAAACTGTCCGACTGGACACTTTTGTCCAGAAAAAACTGTCCGGGGGACACTTTTATCCAGATAAAAGTGTCCTGGAGGGGGGACACATTTATCCAAAGGGGGACACTTTTATCTAGATAATAGTGTCCGGGGGACACCTTTATCCAGATAAAAGTGTCCGGGGGGACACTTTTAACTAGATAAAAGTGTCCGGGGGGACAAACTTTAGGGGGGACACTTTTATCCGTGACAGGACTCCTCAAAGTTAATGACTCCGAAGTCCGAACCCGAGGTCACTGTGACATAGGGTTTAAGCAATGGCCTCAAGGTACATAGCGTTTGTGACCGGCCGCGTAAGCCGCTGGCCGGTCGGCCGGTAAAAGCCGGCCGGCCCGTAAAAACCGGCCGGCCGGCCGGAGTGGACAAAACCAACTGATCAATTTTGGACAAAATTTTTAGACAAAACCAACTGATCCAAATCCAGAGTGTCATTTTGGCATATCTCAGCTTGCCGGATTGTTATGCCGGCCTAATTTTGTCAGTCGGTTGAATCTGGCTGGCCGACCGGTGTTCTCAACCGGCCGGCCGGACGACTGATTTTAGCCGGCCGGCCGGCTTTTCCCGGCCGGCCGGCCGGCGCGGGTTTTTTTCGGCCGGTCACAAACACTACCTTAAGGGGTTTAGTTTTATTTATAGAGTATATCGTCCCGATTCTGAAATTTGCTTAGTTATAGCACAGCCAATTCATTTTAGTTTTGGCAAGATTAGGTACACAATATAAAGAGTATGACACTGCTTATGGCAAGTATGTGAAAAGTACATAGGTATGCCAGCTTGGCAGCGCGGTAGATGCGTTGCAGATTAACTGCTGCATTAAGAAAAGGCGCCAAATGGATCTGGTGCCAAACGGGCACTACAAGGGCCTGAAAGTGTCCTGCGCTGCGAGCTGTAAGCTGCAACGTACCCAAATGGGCCCTGCAGGTATCCAAACGGTGACCCAAAGTCCCAACCCAAACAGTGACTACCAGAATAGTTAATGGGGTTCGGTACCACCACTGCAAACTATTGTGGATGTAGTTTGAGTGCATTCTGTTACACAGCCAAAGACTGTAATAACTACAGTCAGGCAAAAGTGTTGTCATGTCCTTGAGTTTCTTCAGTGTGTGTAACTTTTACAACTCTTGGCATTCATCCAATTTTCACACAATTATTATCGTTGCTGCGTCGCAAATTACACTTGCAATCAAACCTAGCACTTTGTCTAATCAGAGTAATAATCAATTTCGTAATTGTCAATTGTCTTCTGAACCTGAAGGTTAGCTCACCAAGCCAATTAGATCCAGTTTTCTAATGAGCACAGCAAGTCAGTTCAATTTCTTTGTCTGTCATTTTTGTCTGTGACACGTCACCTAAAACATACATAACGTTGTGATCTAGAAGACCAGTTAGGTATCAGGGTTGGCGCGACAGCGCCCAACCCTAGAATAGGAAAAAGACTACTCAATGCGGATTTTTGAAATTTAATTTTTTAATAACTTAAACTATATGCAAGCGAATGATAATTGGTGTGTGTATCCGCGTGGCAGGCTATATGCGTGCAAAATTTCAGAGAGATTGGTTGAGTATAACTTGAGATATGAACAAGCCCAACCTGCGGCAAAACCTTCACAATATAAGAATTATTCAAGAAGCCGACCAGCAGGTCAGCAAAACTGCCACAAAATTCAAAAAAACAAATCACTACATAAAAAAAATACAAAATCTACAACAAATAATGTAGGAATGGGTTGTTTTGATGAGTGAGAAGTGTATTCATTTTTTCATGACCAAAAATGACTACAGTTCGCAGGAAATATAAGATGCTGCCAACAAAATTATCTGGTCAAATGTTGGTACTATCAGCAATGTGACACACGCGCACTATGTGACACACATGAACTAAACAAACGCACATTGACATTTTTCCTGCTTACAGTGTAACTTTTGCACTAGACAATGATGTGACGCTCGCGCAGTAGCTCTAATATGCAAAGCAAACTAACGCACAGACGTACATTGCACTACAAGCCCAGTGTATTCCGCCAGAAATCAAAATTAGAGACCTGTTGTGCTGTGGCACAACAGGAAAAAAAGACTATTGCAAACTTGACACTTTCCCTCTTTTTTTATGTCAACAGCTCTAACTACCCGGACACTTGTGGGGGTGTCATGTTTATATGTTTTTCAGTTTCAGGTTCAAAAAAGTTACAAAGTGACGAGCCATTTTTTTTTAATTTCGTCCCCGTTCGGTCTCTGCTGGGAGGGGGGAAACCCCTTTTTTGGGGTCCGAAAAAATTCAAAGTCCGAAAAATTTCTAGCCGACTTTTGAGAAGTCACGCAAGTGAGGTAGCCTCCATCTCTTGCATGCTGGGTAGTATAGTAGTGCTATAGTGCATCTGCTATTTTGGAGTCGATCGTGTAAGTGTAGCGCTGGGGAGGGGGCTCGGAACTCGGAAGGTAATTCACGTGTATTATGGGGGTAGGCTACCTATGGGCAGTACAGCCAAGACGGTTATAGATGGAGGTCTGTCGTTTTGTATGCTAATATAAACCCATATAATATACATTGCAGGGTGCCAGTTGTTTTGCTGTCAGAGTTTCCTAACAGCCAGAACTGGTGGAGCCCCCACAGGCGCCCTGGAAAACATGGTTTTTCCTGACTTCGTCAACGTATAACGTTTTAATGGCTAATCACTCGCACTGTATTGTTATTACGACACAATATATAGGCGCAGGGCTGTTAGTTGATATTGTTTGGTCAGCGTCGCGTATGGCGTTTCACTTTGGCACCCCAAGCAAATTGGATGAAGTCTCAGGTCTCATCAAAAAGTGGCCTAGAGTACTTGTTTTGGGGTCGAAAATTTTTTCGAGTTTTTTTATAAAATCTCGCTTCTAGGGGTTATTTGAGCCCCTGAACACGAATCTGGGGGTAGTTTTTGCCTATCACTCCCCTGGACCCTCCTATATGGCCCCGTCAGGGTGCCCCCCTAGGGGGTCCTAAGGGCAAGGGGTCAAATTTTCGAAATTGAGATTTTGGTGTCTCTAGGGGAAATATGGGCCCCTGAACACGAATCCGAGGTCCATTTTCGTTTAGGACCCCTCTGAGTCCCCCTACGGCCCCCCCGGGGTGCCCCTCCCTAGGGCATCCTAAGGGGTCAAGTTTTCGAAATTGAGATTTAGATGTCTCAAGGGGTAATTTGGGCCCCTGAACACGAATCCTAGAACCATTTCCGTCTAGGTCCCCTCTGCCCCCTACGACCCGCTCAGGGCACCCCCCCCCCTACAGGGTCCTAAGGGTTTCAAATTTTCGAAATTGAGATTTTGATGTCTCCAGAGATAATTTGTGCCCCTGAACACTAATATTTGGTTTGTTTTAGCCTAGGACCTTTCAGGATCCCCCTATGGCCCCTTCAGGGTACCATAAAGGGGTCAAAATAAGGCAAATTTTAGAAATTGAGATTTTGATATCGATATTGGTAATTAGAGCGCCTGAACGCGAATCTAATGTCCATGTTTGTCTAGAAACCTCCTGTAGCCACCGACGACACCCCCCCACTGGTACCCAGGGTACCCCCCACCCCCAATGGGTACAAAGGGGTCAAATTTTCAAATCAGGATTATGATGAGCCATGAGGTGTTATTTGGACCCCTGAACACGAATCTGAGCTTTATAATCGGCGAGGACCGTCTTGGACTCCACTATGGCGTATACAGTAAAGGGTCGTTTGACAGGTATACCTAGAGGGTTGCTGAGAAATAGCGACCAAGATTCACCTGCCAGGGTAGGTACATACATATATGTATGATATAGTTTTTGAGGGTGAACACGAAAACGAACTTTTTTACGAAAAAGTTATATAAGTACATACAAGTTTTCATGTCACTGGTTTTAAAAAGTGGAAAAACGCATAAAATTATTATAAAAATTCCCCCATTGGGCATCACTGAGGTTAGAATAGGAGGTTCTAAAGCGGAAAAATGCAATCTTGCTCGTTAAAGATAAAGGACAAGTTTGCAGTGAATAGGAAAAAATCATTTTGTTAAAGTTGGTGGACAAGAGCGATCAGAATACCGTATTTCCTCGAATAAAGCCCCGGGGGCTTTATTGTTTCGTGAAGGTCCAAACGGGGGCTTTATTCAAGGCGGGAGCTTTATTCGAGGCAGGGGCTTTATTTTTTCGTGAAGGTCCAAACGGGGGTTTTATTCAAGGCGGGGGCTTTATTTCTTGGTGAGGTTTTGCTGACCAGATATGCCCAATTGCTCAAACCAGTTGTAACAACTGCAGCTCTTGTAAAATTTTACAATTGTTCATAACAACACGTTTGTAAAGTTTCCAATTGTTACAATTGTAAGACTTGTACTTGAGCAACAGGGCCCAGACGTAAGTCAAAATAATTACCTACGCTTACAGATGTACATGGGGGGTCTGGGTGAGGAACAAGCCCCCTCCAGATTTGAGATTTCAGGACCTTGATGCTGAAAGGTACCCGAAAACTCAAAAATCGCCCCTGCGCTGTAAAATGCTTCAATAATGAAGAAAACACAAAAATCGCTAAAAAAATTCGAATTGTGCAAATTCGAATTAAGCAAAAAATGAAAATTTTTGCGTTTTTGATAGTTCAAGCCCCCGGAACGTCGGGACAACCCCCCCCCCTAAAATTCTGAAAAATCCGGATCAAGCTCCCCCCCAGACCGAGACCCCGTGCACATGTATGCCTACGCTGCACTATTGCAATATTTTGTTATGGATGAAAAACAGGAGTAAGCTAGGTATCGGTCTTAAAAAATTAAACTTATAACTTGTCAAGTGGCTACAATGGGCGCCGACCTAGGCATTAGACCCTCTATTCTAGACGGAGGTCCCTCTATTTTAGACAAAATACCCTGTATTTTAGGTAGAGACAAAAGACACAATGTACAAGGCAATTGGCCCTCTATTCCAGAGAGAAAACCGTGTTGAAGCAGGAAACTCAGTTTTCGAGGTCTAGCACCGGGTCGCAAACCGTCACGGTTCGCAAGCCAAGCCAACAGTAATAAGGGTCCAAGTTTTGTCAGGGGCCCGGTTCGCAAACTCTGAGTGGTGGTTTAATTTAGTTTAATCAAGGGTACATAATAGGGAATGTTGTAAATGAGAATTATGGCCTATGAGACTCGGGGGCTGTGGTGTAGTGGTAGCATGCTTGACTTCGAAGCATGCGGCCCGGGTTCGATTCTCGGCGCCTCCATTTCTTTTATTCTTTCAAATTGGGGCATTCTCTTTCTATTCAACATAGTGGCGACCGTGACAGGACGGAGAGGATAGGGCCGGGTCCTCAGGACAACCTTATCCCCGAACCGTCTTCGGAGGTGGGTTAGGAGCCCCATGCCCTGGGTTGAGGTTGGCACTTCAACCCTTACGGTACTCGTGCTGTGTGCAGTATGAATGTGTACATAGTCTCTTTCTTGTGTGATCCCTCGGTTAAGGGTGATTTTCGGTTAGGGGTGAACCGGAGAAAACCCTCGGTTTCGGTTAGGGGTGAACCGGAGAAAACCCTCGGTTTCGGTTAAGGGTGAGCCGGGTAAAACCCTTGGTATTGGTTGGGAATCGTTCTGGGTCGATCGAGAAAGCCTGTGGTTGCGGGTAAGCCAGGAAACCCAGGAGTGTGGTGCGACTGAAGTGGGCTTGGAGGCCTACGTGTGAATGTGCTCCGCCCTTGAGGCATCGGGTTCGCCCCGGGAGCATGAGTATCGTCCGAGTATCGTTGCAGGGTCGCAACGATGTTCAAAGGGGGGACCCTGTTGTAAATGAGAATTAGGGCCTATGAGACTCGGGGGCTGTGGTGTAGTGGTAGCATGCTTGACTTCGAAGCAGGCGGCCCGGGTTCGATTCCCGGCGCCTCCATTTCTTTCATTCTTTCAAATGGGGCATTCTCTTTCTATTCAACAGGAAGAGTGTGACACTCTTCCCTATCCTAGCTAATCGGCCCGGACGATGCTCCGGCCGAAATAGCGCTTTTACGCCTTTATTTCAGTGGGGTACCCCCCTCGAATCATGACATCTTGATTTCAGGGAAGGACGCCCCCCCCCCTCAAAACCGGGAAGTGTCTTGATTTCAGGGGGGACCCCCCCTGGTTTCAGCACGTTGCCAGCATGGTGAGCTGGTGGTGTGCTGAAACGATGGGGGGTACCCCCCCCCCCTGAAATCAAGACACCACCGATTTCGAGCTGGCAGTGTGCTGAAACGAGGGGGATGGGTACCGCCCCTGAAATCAAGACACTTCCCGGTTTTTAGGGGGGTCCCCCCCCCCTGAAATCAAGACATGTCATGATTCGAGGGGGGTACCCCCCCAGAAATCAAGGCGTAAAAGCGCTATTTCGGCCGGAGCATCGTCCGGGCTGATTAGCTACATAGGATAGGGAAGAGTGTCATACTCTTCCCTATTATATACTCTTGGTTTAATCTAACATGCAGCCAAAGACACAAACACACCCACAAAAACCATCATTGAATATTGACACAGAGATTAAGGAGTTACATATCATTATCAAAACATAATTAGACTCTCTTTTTTTGGGTCACGTGACCCGGGTCCCATGGGGTCAGGGGGTCACCACGATGGGCTTGCAAGTACGGTACCACAAAGGGGACCACCCACTAAACCTTACCTTAACCACCTAACCCAAGGTACATATAACGACGTCTGTAACACCCTGAAAATCGTCGCCCTTTTTGTGCTAACAAGGAAATATGAAACAGGAAAAATGAATACAATGGGTTGCACCCCTAACTTGTAGGGGTCGGCAGCACAACAGTGTCATGATTGTAAACTTTATTTACAACAGAAATAACGGTCGGCGCGCAGTAATAATGGCCGTAATAACTAATCACTAACCACTAACTAGCCAACATGGTGATATGTAGCGGCATACGGAAATGCGCGCGCGTACGTATCACAGCCTGTGTTACGGGGGGCTTTATTCGAGGACGTTTTGATTAAAACCCCCGGGGGCTTTATTCAAGGACATTTTGAATAAAGCCCCCGGGGGTTTTATTCAAGGCGGGGGCTTTATAATTTCGTGAGTGGCTTTTTTCAACTAATACTTTTGATACCAGTATCAATATTAAAATTGGTATCAAAAGTATCATATTTAAATTATGGTATCATATTTAAATTATTTGGTATCATATTTATATCATATTTAAATTTTTTCCCAGTATCAAATATCAAAAGTATCATATTTAAATTCAAGGTATTGTATTTATATCATATTTAAAGTTTTTGCGAGTATCAAATATCAAAAGTATCATATTTAAATTCAAAGTATTGTATTTATATCATATTTAAATTTTTTCAAAGTATCAAAATTATATATTGTATTTAAATTCCAGTATCATAATTAATATAAAAATTTTGATTCCCACGCTTAAAGGCGGCACCTTTTGATGTTTGCGCAGGCTAAGAACGGCGGCATTCTTTGATCTCGCCTTTAGCTCCGCCTTCCTTTTTTAATTGGCTACTGCTCCGTTTCTGTATTTTTAAAGGGCATTGCCAGTCGAGCTGTACCATAAAAACAAAAGGGCACCCTTGTGTAAAATTTCAGGCGGAAAAGTAGAAGAAAATCAATGAATAGGCAGTAGGCTGGTAGTTGGTTTGGTTTTGTAGCATTTTGATACTTTTGATATAAATATGATACTTGGGTAATTAATAATTTTGATACCGGTATCAATATTAAAATTGGTATCAAAAGTATCATATTTAAATTATGGTATTATATTTAAATTATTCAGTATCATATTTATATCATATTTAAATTTTTTCAGAGTATCAAATATTAAAAGTATCATATTTAAATTCAAAGTATTGTATTTATATCATATTTAAATTTTTTCCAAGTATCAAATATCAAAAGTATTTTATTTAAATTATTTGGTATCATATTTATATCATATTTAAATTTTTTTCAAGTATCAAATATCAAAAGTATCATATTTAAATTCAAAGTATTGTATTTATATCATATTTAAATTTTTTCCAAGTATCAAATATCAAAAGTATTTTATTTAAATTCCAAGTATCATATTTATATCATATTTAAATTATTTTGCGGTATCAAAACAACAGTAGTGGCTTGACGGGGGCTTTATTCGAGACAGGGGCTTTATTCAAGACAGGGGCTTTATTCGAGGTAATACGGTAGCCAGCCCCATAACACATTAGCGTTTTCTGCACCCTATTCGCGCGGATTATAAAGTCAATATAATTAGACCTTGTGCCTTCTTGGATTTTACAAGGTTTGGGTACTTTTGGTAGACCGATGCAGAAATTACTGTTGACCAATAACAGAAATTGACAATAAATAATAACTAAATAAAATAGACGAACTTTTCAGCACGTGCCAGGTGCGGTGCGGACATTACAGCACTTCTTACGTTGTAATAATTTGACCAATCAATATATGGTTTGTATTGTTGTATCATATGCAATCAAGCATATGATAATGAAATCAAACTACAAGTGATTGATACTCGCTCTCACGACACGCGCTAGAGACGAAATACTTAAAAATTTCTGCGTGTCTGTTACAACCTATCTAACGTAATATTAGCGTTTTCGGAAGCTGACGGTTACGAATGATTCGCGCGAATAGGGTGCAGAAAGCGCTAATGTGTCATGGGGCTGGCTATTCTGATCGCTCTTGTCCACCAACTTAGACAAAATGAATTTTTCCTATTCACAGCAAACTTGTCCTTTATCTTTAACGAGCAAGATTGCATTTTTCCGCTTTAGAACCTCCTATTGTAACCTCAGTGATGCCCAACGGGGGCATCACTAGCATGATCACTAGCGCATAATAATGTAGCTATGCATGCAGTATATATGTACACTTGGGGGGCACATTGTTCCTGCAAGCCAGCAGTCCATCCTCATAGAATATGGGTGATGAGTATCATATGGACAACACAAGGGTCCACATGGGACATTTATGCCTTAAGGAGCTGTAACCCTTTCCCTCACCCCTCCATGGATTTAGTCATGTGGAAAGCGGCGTCCTGACCCCTGACGCTCCAGGCCATTTGTAACTGAGATGAGCACCGCCTCCGAAGACTAAAACGCCAAGGAATCGTCATTTATCGGCGGATTACCTTTACCTTTTTAAAAACTATGTTTCATATGTGTTATGTAGGTATAACTTATTCTACTGTATGTACCTATCTCGGAGTCTTTTATGCATTTTTGAGATCTTTACGCTGTTTTGTATATGATTGCGTTTTTTATCTGACTAGCACAGGTTATTTATTCATCTTTCTAATGATTAAGGAGTTAACTTTTTTATCACTTGCTTATCACTTCACCGCTCCACTTAGCAAATAACTGCTAAGGTGCGTATTGCAAAAAAATTGCGCTAATTTATGCTCCAGTACCTACTGTTTATTTTTTGGCTATGGTTCAATCATTTTTGACACGCGTGTCTCCCTTAAGGTGGCGCTCCTGAAATGTGACTTTTCAAAAAACGGCAGTTTGGGGCCAATTTTAGATACACAATGGCAAGCTGGTGTAAAAGTATGCCTAAATACAAAAAATGAAGTTGATTGATACAAATTAGCATTCACTGTAGACCAAACGTGAGTGGAATTTCGGCTTGCGATTTCTCTTCGCAAGTGAGTAGCTGTTGCACAATCAATAGCTCATTTTTCTCGCCTCAACGTGATCGAGCGGTCGCAAAAAGTCATTTTTGATGAATAAGATTGATATATCGAAAAACACTAAAATCGCGATTTTTGAAAAACAAATTTGGCTAAATTTTTTAGATACTATCGATTTGCCAAAAATCAAATTTTGCGACCGCTCGAAGATGACAAGGTGCATTTATTTGCCAAATTTTAACTTTATTGTTGAGCCAATTTTTTAAAATAGCAAGCCGAAAATTTGCGTTTGTGTTCACACGCACTAGGTATATTTCTGTCTAATGCAGAAAGTATTGCGTTATTTCACAAAAAAATTATACCACACTCAATAAAACACCAAAAATTTTTAATTACGTTTCAGTAAAACACAACTGCTAGTGTTTTTCAGCCTTTCAAATTCATTACATACGCGTAAATGCACTGGCTTGTGAAGGCATTACCGTGAAAATCTATTTTTCTTGACGAAATTTGCTCAAAAATGTTCAAAAATTTTTTTATGTGATATGTACATCAAATTGAAGGAAATTCACTTCTGGTCAACTTTTGTTCTTACGATGCATGTTTATTTTTGCGCGTTTTCAAAATAATGGCCAAAACCCACATTTCAGGAGTGCCACGTTAAGGTGGCGACTGGCGCTCCGAATAACTTCCATGACTTTGTTATGTATCTTATAAGTCGACGTAGGTTCTAGCTAGAATAACTTTCGGTTAAAGATATTATAGCTTGCTACAAGACTCGGTTTTTGAGTAAGTTTCACGTTTCTGCTACCTTGTTCTAATTTTTTATGACCGATTGAAATTTTACATTTTTGCAAAATGCTCACAATTTTTCAAACGGCATAGCTGAGCGGAACCTTGTTCAAATCTTACGATCTCTAGCTTGAACAGTAGGTAGGTATATAATTATATTGCCGAGGTGTCGCTTTTCTCAAAATTTTAATACAAATGATTTGGCTCAAAATACAGTAGTTTTCTCTAAAATTGATCAACTTAAAAACGCTGCAAAATTTCACCAAAACCAGAAATCAGTATTTTCGAAGAAGCTACACCTGAATCTACTTATTTTCTAACTTTAAGTCAAATTTTACAATGAACAAACGACATGGAGGAGAGCTATCACGATTCAAAAAAGGCTATTGCCGATCAGAAAATTCTGACGTTTGCCCACACAAACGACAGTGTCAAAAAATAGAGCGTATATATTTTTTAATGCAAACCGATGACCGTTGAGAAAAGTTGGAGAAGCCAAAAAGTAGCTAACAAAAAATTAGCTTGAAAAATAGTGTATTTTTCCTGTTGGGCCACAGCCCAACAGGTCTTTAACTTTGATTCTGGTATCTTTAACACTGTTCTAGCATTAAAGTGTTTATGTGCGGAGTGTATTTTACACATCTTCTATCTTAGATGTGCATCTGTCACACTAAAATGTCTTGTAGTTTCACTGTGTTGTTGAGATCGGGGCTATTGTTGAGAAGTAATTCGAAATGCAAAAGACTGCCAAAAATGATCGAATAAAAAATGATAGAATGGAACCTATGACCTCATGGTTGAGAATCTATGAAACTAGCCACTCGACCACATAGATCACAGAGTCCCGAGACTTCACTAAAAGTACATTAGGATATTATTAATAGGATATAAAATATCGTAAGCAAATTGTAACAATAAATATAATAATCAAGTTCCAAAAACAGTTATATAACACGGCACATAAATCCTTATTTGCAAAATCGTAAAATTTAGGACTTAGGACTGGAAAATTTTGTGAAAGGTTGGCCCAGGTTCACAGCGTTAAAATTCTCGTACCTAAAATATTCAACGACAACTAAACGATCTTGCTCTGTGGTCTCCGTGGCGCAGAGTGCTAGCGCATTCGTTTCTTGACCAAAAGTTTGCTAGATCGAGCCCAGCCGGAGACAACTTTTTTATACATTTTACACAATATTCGCTAAGTCGATTTGCTGTTAACTAATTGCAGCAATAACTTATTTTACGTCTTGATCCCGTATCTATTGTGCACTTTGTACAAACTTTGTTAAAATAGCTAAAGAAGATGTTTTATATGAAAGATAAATCAAGTAAGTAAAATAATGCTGTAGCTGGCCCAACAGGTTTACGATGGCCTCTGGCCAATGTGCTTAAAAATAAATGCTTGATGCTTACTGAATGCTTTTGCCGCAGATTGGGCTTGTTTTGAAGAATGAAGTTTCAATACGATCCATGAAAATAAAGAGTTCAGTTGTTTTTCCTGTTGG
This sequence comes from Trissonchulus sp. WLG1_4, assembly GCA_030248245.1. Classification (NCBI taxonomy): domain Eukaryota; kingdom Metazoa; phylum Nematoda; class Enoplea; order Enoplida; family Ironidae; genus Trissonchulus; species Trissonchulus sp. WLG1_4. The sequence continues at coordinate 66,057 of JASANF010005535.1, forward strand.
GCCTCAGCCCAACAGGTCTTTAATTTTGATTCTGGAATCCTAATGCAGTGTTAACGTTGAAGTGTTGATCTGCGGAGTGTGTTTTGCACGTCTTCTGTCAGTAATTTGCATCTGTCACCCCTGAAATGCCTTGTAATGCTGTGAATTTGTAGTGCAGCTCACGTGCATGTTGATAAATGAAAGATGTAAAAGTATGACAAAAGTGATTCACTAAGATTCGATGATGCCACCTTACGTTTACAAACCTAACACACTAACGACTTGACCACGCGGGTTCATGAAGTTCTTACGCTTCACAGCAAGTAGTTTCTATTTGCAATCGGCAATACAGTACTACTATATCCAAAGTAACTACAGACCAAATCAAATGTGCATAATATCATTATTAGATAGTAAAACATATTACCTATAGTTCAGTGATAAAACTTACAATATAATTGCACATAAATTGCTGAAATCTTTTCACTAAAGTTTTACAGCATGAATGGCTGCCAAGGAGAAGGAACAGACCCTTTTCATAAAAAATTAATCAACTAAGTGTTACGTGAGCCAGCCCAACAGGTTTACGATGGCCTCTGGTCAATGTACTTGGAAAGTGTATGCTTGATGCTTACTGAATACTTTTGCCGAAAACTTTGCTTGTTGTCAATGTCGCTCAACGTAATTTGGACATTTTTTTACAAAGGTTTGCCTACACAAGTGAATTTTCAATTTGCAGTTTGCTGCGTAAAACTTATCAAAAGTAACAGAAGCCATATACATTTTTTGGAAAATCGGTTTGAAGATTTTGCCATATTAGAATTCAGGTCATAAAAGAAGTTCAACAAAACTACACGTTATCAACCGAAAGCTAATTCACTCTAACAACCTTTCTTCAAGAGCAAAGATATAAAAACGTGACTGAAAAATTTTACTGCCCAAAGTCAGTTATTCGGAGTGCCACCTTAAGCAAGGTTATCACTCGTCGTTGTTTTCATCATTGCTGTTTTGTCCTTGAGCAATTTCAAGAAAACTACGAGTTCAAATGAACCTTTTCTTAAGGACAAGTTATGTAAACACGATGAACCGCGCTGTAGAATTTGTGAGTGTTGTGTTTGAGCCTGAATTCGGAGGCTCGCCCGGCGATGCTGCAACTCTGGCTTGTGGGGGCGACCCTGATGGTGCTGCTGCACGGTCTGCTCAGCGTCCAGGACAAATTCGTGTTCAGCAGGACTCTGCCATTCTGCAACCACACCGACATTTGCGAGTACGCCTACTTCAGCACAGACTACGGCCGATACAAGAGCATACCCGGATGGTAAGGCCAACGCACCATTCCCCACCAGACACGGTGCTTAAAGCTAAAATATTATACTGGTGCTGTTAGTGGTGAAAGTCGGCAGGAATTTTTGAAAAATCAAATTCATCCAAATCCAAGTGTCATTTCGGCTGAACTTAGCCTGCTAGACTGTTAAGCCGGTCTAATGTGGACGATGGGCCGAATGCGGTCGGCTTACCGACGTTTTTGACCGGCCTACCAAGACTAGCCGTCCGGCGACTGCCAAGCCCAGAGTTGGCCGCGGGGCGGCTTTTTGCTGCCCCGCCCGGCCCTGCAGGAACTTACTAAAAATGGACCTTACTGACACTCACACATAACAGATATGTAATTGTATTTTATTTAATAAAAAGTTTTATTCAAAGTTATTATTACAGTTATTCAAATGACAGTTACATTAAGTTACAGTTACTCAAATGACTGTTTACACACACACACGCAGGGCAGTACAACATTCACAAATATAAGTGTTGTAAATGAGAAATAGGGCCTGTGAGACTTGGTGACTGTGGCGTAGTGGTTAGCATTCTTGTCGTCGACGCAAACGGCCCGAGTTCGATTCCCGGCGCCTCCGTTTCTTTATTTTTTCGAAATTGGGGTCTCCTCTTTCTTTCAACATCCTAAGTAGCAAGCAGCGCAACAAAACATCAGCCATACCCATTAATGCACCAATTGGCACAGCACTGGGGTCGTATTCTCAAAATTATCAATGGGTAAAGTTAGGCTATCCTTACCCACTGGTAAAGATTAAAGTAAAGTTAATCTGCGTGTAAAGCCCGGTTCATACTCGTCCTTGTCCTTGTCCTTGTCGCTATCGTTTTGTCCTTAAGAAAGTTCAAGAAAACTACATGGCCAAATAAGCCAATTTTTTGCACGAACAAAGTCAACATCACTTCCACACGGTATGCAGAAAATTATCCGATTCGCTTTTGTCAATTCTTTGCAGCAGCTGACCGAAATTTGTCCTTATCCCTGTCCCTGTGTCCTTGAGGACAAGTATGAAACGGGCTTAAAGTTAAAGTAAAAGTTGAAAACAATGCCAACATGAACCACTGAGGTTAAAAAATGCGCGATTGATTATCTGCAGGTGTAAAACAAAGTGATGGCGTATTTGCGAGCCGATTCTTTGAGGCCTCTTCACACGAGGGCGCATTCATGACGTGCACCATGGCCTACGCCACGGAGCATGCGCCCTCGTGTGAATAGGCCTTAACGATAACCATGGCAATCCAGTGTTTTTTTTGTGCCAAACTGGTGGCCATGGCCACTAAAATTATGGATTGGCCACTAAAAGTGAAGTTTAACATGAAGAATGTGTTTCAAAATCAAAAAAATCGCCCGGCTTCTGGGGGCTCTCGCCCCCAGACCCCCATGCAGGTTATCAATAATAATGTATACTGCACAATCTTCACTCTTGAGGTTTAATGCTTATACGCACTGTCATCTGAGGGTGCTCCATTGTATCGCGGTAGTTATTTTTGTTTCGTTGACAGCGATATGAATTATTTGTTGATCCTTGTCATTGACTTGTGGGGGGGGGGGTTACCTGAATAAGTGAATTTTAGGTTCTGCTATTTTCTCAAATTTACACGCAATGCATACAGCACGCGTAAAGGCGCATCGCACATGTAAAAACGGAAACAAAAAGTTCTTTGAACATTAAATTGTACGTGTAAATCAGAGCAGCACAACAGCTGTTTTGTGGCAAGAAAGCTTCCGTTTCATCAAATTTTTTGTTGAAACAGACAAAGGGGACTTTTATATAGTATTCTATATCGGGGGCGGGGCGGATCTAGGGATGGGAGCGGCGGTGCGGCCGCACCCCTCTCCGAAATTTTCACCAAGTAAAATTGTACACAAGGGTCCCCCCTTTGGCTTTTATCGCCCGATCGAAAAAAATTTCCGATAAGTCTCCAGTTGACCAAATTTGTCTTAAAAATGAAAAATTTCCATTTTTTCCAGGGGGCTGCTACCCCAAGAACCTTTCAATGTTGTGGCTTGCCATTCCTTATTATGATCCTTCATCAAAGCCGATGCATCATGCATGTGTACATGAGTGTACATTATGCTGCATTTATATGTGTAATAAACTGTGATGTGACGTTCCCCCTTTCGATTTACCTTTCCTGCCTGCTGAAAAAATTTCTCATACGTCTCCAATTAACCAAATTCGACCAATAAATCAAAGATTTAATGCAATTTTTTTCAGGGGGCTGCCGCCCCCAAACCAACTCCTGCGACTCTGTGGGTTTGTCTCTCATGACAGTATGTGTAGTATGTGTATATACTTGAGTGCATTGTTGGCAGTTTATTTGCTTAATATATACACTATGTAGTGCATCGTTGTAGCTGTCTTTTAACATTGCATAAAATAATGACATTTTAGTAAATTCGTGGTTTGTATTTTGTAATGTAAAAAAACTTCGTAAACTTTCCAAATTTGCTTGCTTCTGGAAGCTGAAAGGCCTCTCGGTTTGGTAATTTTCAGTGTTTTTTAACTCAGTAAATTGTGAACGCATCTTTTAAATTGGCCACTAAATTTTTGCATTGGCCACTAAAATATTGGGTCTAGTGGCCAGCTGGCCACCAAGAAAAAAATGAAAAAATAAACCCTGTGGCAATCACATAGGTACTGTCTGAGAATACAATATTACTCTTACTTCACAGATGTACATGGGGGTCTGAGCGGATTGGGGGCAAGCGCCCCTAAAATTTTGAAAAATCCGGAACAAGCCCCCCCCCCCCAAGACCGAGACCCCGTGTACACGTATGCCTTACCTTTACCGATTGCTAGAATTGCTAGGTTAACCTAACTTGACCACTAGTAATTCTGAGAATACAGCCCTTGAGCACAGGTCAATCCGCACAACTGCCATACCATGTTTTTGTTGCAGGTGCAGATGCCGAGCGGGAGAGCGATGTAAATTTGTGGAAAAGGATGCCCGCGGAATCATCAAGCACAGGTGTGTGGCAAAGGGAAGGACATGAAGACCCCCCCCCCCGGACCACTAGCGAACTGACGCGGCAGACGAGTGCCTGCTTCACACATTTCAACAGTCATCGCACGTCATGGAACGTGGTCAAATCTTTGGGGGAACCTCTCCAGTCAAAACTTAGAGAACCCCCTGACCGACTAAAATACACATACTTTTTGAAAAATGTTCCTTTATATTCACCCTTTGCTCAGATTTTCGGGACTTCCCCCGGGTCATTGATTTTGGAAGGGGTCCCCCCACATCCCCCTCAATACATGTATGCTAGCCACTATACGGATTTGAAACGAACCTTTGCAAAAATTAAGCATTTTGAGTTTCAATAATTTTCAACGAAATTCAACACTCTTAAGGTGGTAGTTTCGTATGTGCAGTTTTTGTCGCGGTTCGCTCTAACTAACAGTTAACTTTATGAAATTTGGCACACATATAAGGCACTTTTAGGCAAACATATGGGCAAATTATAGGTTCTTTATAATCAGTTACACTATAATTATAACAAAAAAAGTAGTGTTTTTGACATTTTTTGGCTATTTTTACAATATTTTGTAATTTTTAAATAACTTTTTTTCAAAAACAGTATTGATTTTCACTAAATTAAAAAAAAGGAATCTAGATATTCTACTTGAGATAAGTTTAGAACGTTAAAACCCAAATTTAACTGCAACTGTTTTCAGGAAATTGACACTTTCTGAATTTAACTCCGATTTTCACTTTAAAATGATGTGATGTAAAATTTAAGCTACGCATATCTTCAAAACTCGGCACCAAACTAGATTAAGTTGTACTACAGTGTTGTGTCAAAACTCATGTTACCAACTGTTATATAACCAGGGTTATGAGCTCTGAAGTGTATCACCCCCATTTCTGCCAAAAAACGCTCGAAAATACGTGACAAGACGTGATGTTTTATATTCGTTTTACCTAGCTTCCGTATTGTCGTTTGAATGTATTAGCGGTCATATTGGAAGACAATAGGTCACTTTAGACTAAGGTGGTGGAATTTATTTCCATGGTTGCCACGGCAACGCATACGAGTTCATTTTACTAAAAGATACGTCATGTACTTGAAAGTGTCAATTTGCTGATTATGTGTGCAGTCTATATTCATAATATTTAACCAAAATGAAGAAAACTAAAATGTCTAGATTCCTTTTTTTGCAATTATTGATAGGCATTGTACTTTTTGTTTTCTCAAGCCATAAAGTTTTACGAATTTCAAAAAAGTTCTGTTTTGAAGCTTAGATTTACAGTACTGAAACAATTTGAAAACTTATCCAAATGAAACTATGCATGTATTGAGACACCTACCGTTGAATTTAGACTAAATTGGAATTAAACTTCATCATGTCATATTCTTTCCATAATCAAACATGGCGCGAAAACATGAAAAAAAGCAAAATTTGAGATTTTTCACAGCGTCTTTTGGATAAACTGTCAAAATTGTCAACAAAAGAAATACATGAGCTTACGGTACCATTTTTGGTCATTAAAATGCAAAAAACCGCTAATAAATAGCTTCTAAGACAACCGAGTAACAGCTCATCAAAAAAAGCTGCACATACGAAACTACCACCTTAATTGGTGTTAAGTTTTGATGACTGGCCGCTAATGTTCAGGGCGTCCTCAACTTTAGCTCTTGGTGTCTCCAGTTTTGTCAAGACGAGAGAAAGTACAGACAAGTTCATAAGCTAGTTGTTGAAATGTGTGAAACATAGCCTTAGGCACAATGGTATTGGTAAACTGCATGCTGATGTATATATTACGACCAAAAAACAAACTTTACAGGGTACAATAAAAATGACACAATGTGAATTGTACATACAATAAAACTAGTAAAAATTACAAAATGTAAAACAAATGACACAAAATTGTAAATCAGGACATTATAATTTGGGTTGTTTTCATTTTAATTTTTAAGTAAAAAACTTTCAATGGTCTATTAAATTCCAGTTTCTATGCTTTGGTGCGTCAGCTTATCACTGAAGCGCACCTGTTATTGTTTTTTTAATTTCCACATAATTTGGCGAAGTTTTGAAATTAGTACATTGGGTTCTGTACAGAGCACAGTTTGTAACACAGCCTAACTAAGCAAGCAAAATTAGAAGTACATGGGCAATCAAATTTATAAATTATATCTAAAGTCCGGTCAAAATTTACAAAAATATCAATTTTTTTCACTTCAAGACTATTAATTATTGAGCACGCGGTGAAGGGATGATTAAAAGTATATACACATAACCCGCACAAGGATAGTCAAGATGATTAGACCCATACATGTAACAAGGTCCAAATTTGGGGGGTTCCGGCCAATTTTTGGGGACCCCCCCCTGATCGGCCGAAAATACAATAGATTTGGCAAAAAATTCCCTCCCGGCCCTTTGATTTGGGGGGGTCCCCCCCATACATGTATGGTGTATGTACATACTGTAATAGTACTTAAAGGGCATAGTATTTGGATAGAGACCCCGCAAAAAAGCACAGCACAGGCTAGAGCACGAGAAAGCGCACGAGTCCCCTTCCCCTGGCCTCGCGCAGTCTGGCGGTGTGGCGTAGTATGGGCACGACGTGCGGCAGACTGAGCAGTTCCCGGGCGGTGAGCTGGGCCCGGATCTCGGCCTCGGTGCAGAACTGGGCGCCCCGGGTGGCATCGCACTCCTGCGCCTCCCAGGCCAGTCGCCGCTCCAGCAAGGACCGGCCAGCCCGCGGCCCCCGTCGCTCGCACAACGCCAACAGCTCGTACTTCTCCTAAAACACAACCACACCCAACCATATACCATGAGAACAAGTATAGGCCAATTTGGACAAACGCAACTGCCGGCAGCAAAGCGTCTCCATGGTCAAATAATGTTGCATCTTGCATTCTTTTAAAATTGTTCTGAAAACTTGTTTCTGCCTTATTGCGAGCACCAGACCCTGAGCCGAGCAAGGCATGTTGCTCTGCTGCCATGCGTGTGTGACTTTAAAAAAAACTATCACAAGTCTCAAATTTCGGCTTGCGCGCAGTTACTCCAAGACTTAGATCAAGCTTAGTTTAATCTTGGGCTCAGGCTTAGGCTCAACGTTCAAAATTTGGAACATAATATATTTGTGTGTATAGCCTAGGGCACCTTGAGCACTCGATTGATTTTGTGTAGCAGCGAGTTGACGTTGTGGAGCGTGAGTCTGCGGCGCATGTAGTGCGGCACCCCGGAGAATTCCTCCTGGCTCAGCGGCTGCATCTGTCCAACCCCCTTCTCTGAACCCGGGCTCTGCCGCTCGCACGCGCTAGCCGTCGCCGTCTCCACCTTCCCAGCCTTCTTGCTGCCCTTCTTAACGACTGCTTTCTTGGAACCGTCTGAAATACGTTACTTATTCCATATGCTTTTTTAAAACCACTAGTAAATACCTCTAACCAACACAGGTTCTGGTGACAAACATACATGCATGAGGGGTGGAATGGGGGAGCGGAGCCCTCCAAATCGAAGGACCGGGGCCCAAAGTTTAAGAAAAATTTGTAAAAATCGCACTTTTTACAGAAAACTGCAAAATTTACGGGTTTTTCGGTCAACTAGCAGGGGCGAGTGCTCAAAATCTGGCCGGCAAAACACCCCAAACCTTTGACCTCATTACAATATGTATGGTGACAAGTATATATAGATTGCAAAAATACAGTTATTCACAGGCGTTTAACTCATTCTATACAAAATGCGTACTGAGATTCTGAACAAATGCGGTAGATATACCGTGAGGGTCTTCCGGATCGCCCACCGTTCCATTCGAAGATGCATCAGGCTGCACCGACTTTTGCTGAAACACGGATGTGAATGTATAGTCAGATGGGGTAATAAAATACAAAATATGAGTACAAGGTTTTTTTGCTTTCCTGGATTAAATTTCTCGGGCAAACTTTTTTCCGCGCGGAGTTGCTCTACAAAACCACATATATATTAAACTTTTTTCAAAGCATTACTAAATTTATGTAAATCGAAAAATAAACGTATTTTTTTACCCTCACTTTGGGGCAAACATGTACACGGGGTCTCGTTCTGGGGGGGGGGCGCTTGTCCAGAATTTTCCGAAATTTTAGGGTAGCTTGTCCTGACGTTCTGGGGCTTGAACTGACAACAACGCAAAAATTTCAAATTTTTGCCTAAAAATGGGAAAATTTTGGCAAAATTTGGATATTTTTAAAGATTTTTTTCGCTTTTTCATCATTTTTTGAGCCATTTTACAGCAATCGGAGGCAATTTTTGAGTTTTCCGGCACCTTTTTTCAGCACCAAGGAGGGGGGCTTGTCCCGATGGGTCAAATCTGAGGGGAGGCTTGTCCCGGAATTTCAAATCGGGGGGGGGGCTTGCTCCCTCCCAAGACCCCCCTCCGTGTACATCTGTGCTTTGGGGGAAAAATACGGTCACGAGGAAAAAAATACCGGTCGATTAGGAGGACCCATCCGAGGAACGCAGACCAAAATGCTTCAACCGTTATGAAACTCAACTCGAACTTATATACCAATTGTTTAACCCTTTAATGCCCAGAGTATCACTGGCTAGACAGCCTCATTCTGACACCTTCTAGTTTTTTGGACATTGCTCGAGCTATGTGCGTCGTAGAGAGATCGCGAAACCACCATTCGATAGAGAAATGAATGGTGAACAAAACATAATCAGTCGATTAGGGGTCTAGGACGCACCGTTTTTGCGTTATAAGCGCTCAAAGTTGAGAATTTTTAAAAATTCGCGCCATCGCTCAGGCATAATATGTACCTCACCCTAGAGTAAGAACACAGCAACTGCGCGCCTGCCATAGTTGAATGCTAGAAATGAACTACATTATCTGCTGTATCTGATGCACATAAAGCAGACTGCCGGAGTTGCATTTAAATTTCGTAATGTGGCCTTAAAGAAAATACTTCTTTTGCGATGAAAAAAAGTCAAATTTGCACATTGCTTAAATGAGCATAGGCTTCGCTGCGTGGCAGTAGAACTAAAAATTGCCGGCCAAATGCGAAGACCTACAATTCCCCATAAAAACAGTTGAAAGATCTTGTCACTAGAATAGACTAGTCAAGTTGCATAGCCCCAGATATGATAGTTCATCGTGGCGTATCTCCCATGATCCTTTGGGCGTGAAAGGGTTAATTAAACTCGCACATAAAAGAAAAGGCCACTGAAATTAAAGCCCCAAGAACACCACAACTATATACTTTTTACACTACACTCTTCTTGAAAAAAATTTTTTTAAGTTTTTTGTCTACGTATTATTTTCTTGCGGTAAACTGAATCATTTAACGTAAACATTGTACAGGGGAACGCTAAAATTTGTGGCGACGCCCTGCTTGATTGTTTTTGCATACTTAAATGTAGTCTTAAATTAGTTAAGTTTCCCTTCATCGCTGTCAATATTAAAATAGTGTTGTACATACCAATAATTGTTCCCAGATTTCGTATTTTGAAGAGTGAATAACCAATATTATCATCAGTTTCGCAACTTGGGCATATGTGCGTCTGTATGTGTATTTATGTAGCTGAGCTCATAATTTGAACACCCTTGTGTACCTGGAACCGCTCTGTTAGCAGTCGATGGTCGTGGTACACTTGGAGGCCGTAGCACCTTCCTGTGCGTACTTTTTTAAGCAAATTAAGTTGTTTTGGTTTAAAAACACAGCATGAAGGCAAAAAGTATCCGTATTTTTTTCCCCACAAATCGACCAAAAGTGGGAGGGAAAAAATATGGCTCCCCCTCCCGTAGGCGCCAACCAGTACCATAGAGAAGAACCATTCACAGTTTGAAAGAAGGGTAGTTGACTAACAGGGGCGCAGCCAAGGGAGGGGGAATTTCTCCCCCTCCGAAATTTTTTCCGACTGAAATTTTACACAAGGGTCCCTCCTTTGGTTTTTATGGTTCGGCCGGAAAAAATTTCCGATAAATCAATTTGGCCTAAACATAAAATTTTTCCCAATTTCTTTTCTGGGGGCTGCCGCCCCCACACCCCTGCGACTCCTTGGCTTAGTGTTCCTTGGTGTTGTCTTGCATTAAAGCATATACATGTGTCACGTGGACCAGGTTTTTTTTTGTGCAAAACCCTGTGCAAATGCACACTTTTTTAAAATTTTGCACACAATAATTAAAATTTTGCACAATAATGCACAGTGCCCGACGGGCCGGTGATAAGCTCAGAATGCACAGTTTTGAATGAAAAATCGAAAAAATTTTCCTGGGGGCTGCCGCCCCCACACCCCTGCAACTTACTGGCTTTCTCTTCCTTGTTATTGTCTTTTGTCCAAGCCTCTACACGTGTACATGTGTCTGATGTGACGCTTTGGCTCTTATTCCCCTGTCGGAAAAATTTTCGATACGTCTTGTTCAAATTAAAAAATAATCTCCACTTTTTTCTGAAACTCCTGCTACCTACTTTATGACTTAGTGGTCTTGTATGTATTTGCAATTCAATTTTTTGTGTTAGATAGAATTGCAAAAACGTGCATTTTAATCCATTACACAAAATGGAAAAGTTCCCGATTTTTTATGTGTACGCCACTGCAAATATGTGTCGTTTGTGGCTTAAAAGTTGCACTTAGGTGCAATTATAATTCATTTCCAAAAATCGAAATGCCATTTCCCAACAAAAAATTTTTTCGCAGAAAATCTTCACATCCTCCTGAAATCCTACATTGGCTTCCACTGTCTATAGCAAAATGTGGCATGTATACAGCACCGTTCGTCGGCGTACGACGAGCTTCATGCTTCGCGAAAAGTGACGAACGGTGGCCGGAAAGTGACGAACAAACAATTTTCAATTTTTCACTTTTTTACATTGAACTGTGTTTTGGAGAACTTTTTGAAAAATTTTGTTGTCACTTTCCGGCCAACCTTGGTCACTTTTCGCGACGGATGAAGCTCGTCGGACGCCGACGACACAGAACTTTTTTATGCACAATACTGTATAAGCGGAACGTGCCCGTTTTCAAACTTTTACACAAGGGGCGCCATTTTGGCGTTTGTGTGTTCCCGACAGGGCTGTGATAAGCTCATAATGCACCGTTTTAAACTAAAAATTGAAAACATTTCCTGGGGGGTCGCCGCCCCCAACCCCCGCAGACCTACCGCATCTGCTTTTGTAAATTAAAATGGTTCACGGAGTAAAGGATTGCTACACCCGGAAAAAATCCTGAATCTGCCAATTCTACGATTTCATAATATACAATATAAACGTATATACGTACCTCTAGAGGTATAAAAATGTGTATATTTGCCGTCAAATGGACAAAAAAACGCATGTACTTTTTGCACAAAAAAATAAAATTTTGCACACTAAAATTAAAAATTTGCACAATTATGCACACAAAATTTTTTGAAAAAAAAACCCTGCACGTGGTTTAGTCCTCCATCAATGCAGTCTCACTAGTCTGTCTTCTGTTTCTGTACCTGCGCAGCGTGTGCTGTCTCCTGCGCCCACCCCTTTCGCTGCTGCAGCAACTCCCGCGTGCTGTCCTCCTCCCGTGCCAAGTTCGACAGCGCACGCTCCATCGCCGCCAGTCGTTCACAACACTCTTGCAGACACGGCACCTCTGAAACACTCAGCCCCCCATATAATATACCGCAATAGCCATATATGCACACGGGTTCTCACTGCTCGGTCTGGGGGGGGGGGCTTGTCCCGGATTTTCCGAAAGTTTAGTGGGGCTTGTCCCGACGTTTCAGTCCCGGACTTGAACTGACAAAAACGCAAAAATGGGATATTTTTTGCAAAAATTAGGGAGATTTTTAGCGTTTTTTCGCTTGCTCATTTTTGAAACCTTTTACAGCGATCTTGCATTTTTTAGCACAAAAGGGCCCCCATGTACATCTGTGGCACACGCACACACCCAGCAAACCCAAAAAAAACGCGAGCACCCACCCCACCCCCCGCCCCAACCCCACCCACCCCCACCCCGCCCACACAGAACAACAAACCAAAAAAAACCCCCCCACCCAACCAAACCCAAACAGAACAAAAAACAAAAGAAAACACAAACAAAAAAAAACAACAAAAAAACAAAAAAACAAAAACAAAAAAAACACCCCCCCCCCCCCCCCAACCCCCCCCCCCCCCCCCCCCCCCCCCCAACCCTCAAATAAACGATTTGAATGAAGCCTACGCATGTTCTTACACCTAATAAGCCAGCTTTTGTTGCAACAATGGGTAAATTTAGCAAGGGGGGCAGCTGGTGCCTACCAGACGTGAGCATTACATATATAAGTCCCATAAAAATTATGCTCATTGGTCCCCCTGTTACGCTCTTGTGCCGTAGCTACAGGGCTCTTATTTTTTTATTTTTTTATTTTTAGTTTTTTATTTCTATTTTGTACTCATGTATGATATACTGCTTGGTGATATGGTGCTTGCACTTAACCAAAACTCACCCTCGCCTGAAATTGCATGCTTGCACTGAACCCTGTCTTGCATACGGCCCAAGAGTAAGCAGAAGGCCAGCATAGGGGCACAATAACACGTGTTTTAGGAGCTTGTTATTTCGCTTTTATTTCAGTTTCCGTGGTGGGTGAGTGTCTTTTGCTTTTTTGTACAATATGCAGTATATATATAATTTAAATTTCGCACAGTAGCATGGCCATTTGCCCTTAATTATCACTCCCCTCCCTCTAGTATGTGGTGTAGGGTATAATGTTGCATGTACCTATTATTGCACTTTTTCACCTTTGCATGTTTTTTTTGCTGGTTTTTCGCTTTGGCTTGCTAGTTTTAGGCAAAGCGGAACGACGTCGCGACTAGCGATATTCGTGACACAGGTAATTGGACATGGCACTACAGGCATGAAGCATCAGTATTTGGTAACTTTACCAGAAAATAAAGTAAGCTACTTTGGTTTTTTGATTGGCGATAATTGCGCCGGACCTGTAATTGTATGTATCATGTTTGAAATAACTAAACACAACACATTCCAACACATGGGATCCGCTGAGATAAATGTCGCTTGCGCCAAGGCCAATAGGCTTGCGGGGAGGTGCCCCAGCCACTAGGCGGGCCCCAGTGAACATGACACATATACGTAGTACACAGAGGACATCATCTTGGTTGGAGCCTTGGACATATCTAGATAGAAACACTCCGTGTGTATATATACGGACTAGAAACCTAGTGGCTGGGGTGGGCGACACGGGAACGCCAGTAATTACCGGGCCTTCCGCTCCCCCAGCGTGACCCTCGGACTGTTTTGTGGCCCCCCACAGCCAGGCACATGCACACATAGCACATAACGAATAACCTATTGCCTGCTGTTTCGCCACAGGGCAGTTCTCTCGACCTTAGGAAGGTTGAGTGCGGTTTGTGTAGTTCCCGAACTTCTCTGTAACCGTGAGGGTGGTAAAAAAAAAAAAAAAAAAAATTAGCAAAAAATTGTCGCCAAACAAAATTAGAATTTTCCCCGCGATAGGGTTTTTTCCGCGCAAACAATATGGACAGTCACGGGTAAACCTCAACGTTTTTCACAGTTTTTGAGCTTTAGAAGTCTAGAAGAAAGATATATAACTCTCTTCAAAGTGCATATATACGTTGGTTGCGTTGGTCAAAAGTGTTTTTGTGAAAAATTGTCATGAGTCAAAAAATTTGGAAAATTTTGTCACTTCGGAATTATAGTGGTGCGGGAAAAAAACCCTACGCGTTTTGCGGGGAAAAAAATCCTAGTGCTTCCTGGCTGAACCTTACGACATAGGACCTTTTTGAGTATGTAGGTGGAAAGCGCATCGCAAACTTACCACAATTTTTGTGCAATTTTGAGGCCTGTAGCATTTTTTATAAAATTTCAAAATTTTGCATGTTGAAAAATTCCAAAGTGACAAAATTTTCCAAATTTTTGACTTGTCATAATTTTTCACAAAACCACTTTTGGCCAACGTTGTTTGCACTTTTCAAGAGAGTTACTTTTCCTCTATACTTCTAAAGCTCAAAAACAGTGAAAAACGTTGTGGTTTACCTGTGACAGTTCAAAGTTTGTGCGGGAAAAAAACCCTATTTTGTTTGGCGACAATTTTTAGTTAAACTCACCCATTGTTGATACAAAAGTTGACTGATCTGTGGTAAGAACATGTGTAGACTTCATTGAAACCGTTTATTCGGCCGCAAAATGACGTTTTTTGTCGTTTTGGCCAGGGTTGGCAAGTCTCGGGTTTGCAACCGAGACCGAGACCGAGACCAAGACCAAGCAACCGAGACCACCCAAACGAGACCTACGAGACCGAGACCGGCCCTTGGGGGTACTTTTTTCAAGTTTCAATTTTAAAAATTTGAGATACTTTGAAATGTGAAAAAATCGTAATTAAGTTACAAAAAGTGACCATCAGGTTAGGTTTATGAGTGTATGACTTGCGAAGTTGCGAGAAACTTGACATTGTAAACGACCGCAAGCATGAGAGTAGGTGATTGACAGCCGGACTATAGGATTATTTTTCCGCAATTCTGTCAACATTTGGAATGTTTTAAAAGTTTCGCACACTTCTTCGCATACCACAGTGTGTTTTATAGTGCGTTGCATACATATATTTGCACTTTGACAGTCTGACTCAGGTGCCAGCGTAGAATCGTCGGTGCTGGTGCAATGGTGCTACTATCAGAAGTGCTAATAGGAGCATCATCACGGACCAGAAAAGTTTTTCCAGCTGACACAGTTAGGTGGGGGAAGGTTTGATGCCTCAACCACTCCATAGCCCAAAGAGCATTTGATTGTGCCTAGGTTTTTTCAGATACTTAATGCTTTCACATGCGTTGATAGGTTGGGGCTCAAGAAACTCAATTAAACTGCCAACCAATTCGCGCTTCGTAACGTTGCTGAAAGCAGCAAATTTTTAGTTACTAATCAACAACGAAGTTAGTACTGTTTGGTAAATGATGGTGAGTATTTCTATATACTGTTTAACTTTATGCTTGACAGGTTCCACATACAAATGCACTATCGCTAAGTCAGACAACCCATTCTATGTAGCTCACACTTTAATTAATAGCTTGATGTGCAAAGCTTAAACTCGAAGTTAGTTTGCCCGTGAACTGACATTCTTCTGCAGCAGACAGTTTTGACCACTGGCATTCTATTTGCAATCTTGAATCGTAAAAAAAATCTTCGTGATCGTAAAAAATTTTGAAAACTTCTAGCCTCATCTGAAATACCGAGACCACCCTATGGCAGGTCTCGGTTTTCCTACCGAGACCGAGACCGAGACCGAGACCGAGACCAGCCTAGTCTCGGGTTTTTTACGAGACCGAGACCGAGACCGAGACTGCCAACCCTGGTTTTGGCCCATATATATATATATACCCCGACACCCCGTACGAAACCTGTTTTGGTGATGTTTCACCAAAATTTGGCATTTTTTGGAATATTTAGGCTTGAGCTGCTGCGTATATACCACCTAAATCCAAGAATGGTAGACGCGGGCGGTGTTTGGCCACCGTTTCTAACATAATAAGTGCAAAAATCTATTTTTAATGCATTTAAATACTAAAAAATGCATACTTGGCCAGAAGTCATTTCTGCCAAAACGTGTCGATTTTTGAAGATTTATTGTGAGTCACATGTATATATGTACAAACTACAAATAAAACATAAAAATGGGGTATCCCTATCCCAAAAATGTTTATTTTTTTACAAACAACAAACCAACCATACTTGCAAATGCGCTGAAAATGCTATTTTCAACATAAACACAACAAACAACAGCAAAATTATGATAATTTAGAAAACATAATTTAAGGCCGTTCGCCGGGCAGAAACCACTTACCAGTGACCAGTGTCACGATGGACTGTGGGCTAGTATTGGGACGAAAGTTCGGGTTCGGGTACGGTTCGGGTCATTTTTTCAGTTCGGGTTCGGGTTCGGGTACAAGTCAGTTCGGGGACGCAAAAAGTGGTTCGGGTACATATATAAATTTTCTGACCGAATTACAAAATTTTTATACCGATTTTTTAGAGTTTCCAAAGATATACAGTAAACATTTTTTAGTATAATAAATACTAGAACTAACTTCACATTTTCCAAAAAATTCCAAGTTTTTTAATTTTTGCTGCTTTCTTCGCAGCTAGCCTCCACACGTGTTAGTGTGCGTGTGTGTTCTCAAATTGTTCGAATTCGTGCCGAGGTTTGAATCTAAATCAGCCCTAGGCCTGAACTCTATTCAACTCTATTCGCGCGAACAATTCGTGAGCGCCAGCTTTCGAAAACAGCAATATGACATATAAGAATTTGTTAATAGAATGCAGCGGACATGCAGAAACTTTTTGGTGTTTCGTCTCAATCGCGCATCGTGACAGCGAGTATCAATCGCTTTAGTATGATCACATTAACCCAAGCTGGATTGCATATGATATCTACAAACCATTTATATATCCATTTGTCCATTTATTCCAGCTCCAGGGTTGGCAGTCTCGGTCTCGGTCTCGTAAAAAACCCGAGACTAGGCTGGTCTCGGTCTCGGTCTCGGTAGGAAAACCGAGACCTGCCATAGGGTGGTCTCGGTATTTCAAATGAAACTTGAAGTTTTCAAAATTTTTCATAATCACTAAGACTTTTTTTACAATTTAAGTTTCCAACTAGAATGCCAAGCATGAAATGGTCAAAACTGTCTGCTGCAAAAGAATGTCAGTTCACTGGCGACCTTTGGTTAACTTTTAGTTCAAACTTTGTATATCAAGCTAGATTTTTTAATTAAAGTTTGACCTAGAATGAGATATCTGACTTAGCGATGTTGCATTTGTATGTGGAACCTCTCAAGCATGTATACATGTTAAACAGTAAAAATAGTGCCCATCATTTACCAAATAGTGCTTCGTAGCTGTTTTGTAATTAAAAATTTGCGGGCTTTTCTTCTGCAACATTACTAAGCGCGAATTGGGTGGCAGTTTAATTGAATTTCTTGAGTCCCAACCTTTAAATGCATGTCAAAACATTAAGTATCTGAAAAAACCTAGGCACAATCAAATGTTCTTTGGGCTATGGAGTGGTTGGGGCATCAAACCTTCCCCGCACATAAATGTGTCAGCGGGAGAGGCATTTCTGGTCCGTGATGATGCACCTATCATAATAGTCTGATAGTAGCACCACTGTACCAGCACAACGATTCTACGCTGGCGCAGTCGAGTCAGACTGCCAAAGTGATGTATGCAATGCACTATAAAACGCCCTGTGGCATTAGAAGAAGTGTGCGAACTTTTAAAAATAACCAAAAGTTGCCAGAATACGGGAAAAATAATCCTATGTATTGCCACCGTCAATCGCCTACTCTCATGCATCCGGTCGTTACATTGTCAAGTTTCTCGCAAGTTCGCAATTCATACACTCATACAACCTAACCTAATGGTCACTTTTTTCTAACTTAATTATCACTTTTTCGCAATTCAAAGTATCGCAAATCTTTAAAATTGAAACTTGAAAAGGTCCCCCAAGGGCTGGTCTCGGTCTCGTAGGTCTCGTTTCGGTGGTCTCGGTTGCCTGGTCTCGGTCTCGGTCTGGGTCTCGGTTGCAAACCCGAGACTTGCCAACCCTGTCCAGCTCAAAAGTGTATAGTCTCTGCACCACACCTAACACAGGCTGAAAAGCTCGTCTTTTTGGTACAATTTGTGTTAATAATCAATGTATATAGTAAAGAACAAGGGCGTAGCCACGAGGGGGTCGTGGGGGTCGCGACGCTCCCCCTTTTGGTCGAACCTGGTGAAATTGTACACAACGGTCCCCCCTTTGGTTTTTATTGCCCGACCGAAAAAAAATTCCGATATATATATACGTCTCCAATTGACCAAATTTGGCCTAGAAATCAAAAAGTTCTCGGACTTTTTCCTGCAACCCCCAGACCCCCGCAACAGTGAGTTTAATTTAAATGACCAGATTTGCATTTTTTATGTACACCACTTCTTTAAAAAGTGCACAAAAGTGGGCTAACGCCTACAGACCCCGCAATAGTGGGTTTAAAAAATTGAGCAAAAAAGTGGACAAGCTGTGACGCCCCCTTTTCAAAATCCTGGCTACGCCCCTGGTAAAGAATAAAAATCGTCAAAAGGCCTGAACCTAACCAGCGCAAGGTCGATACTATCTGTCAGTGTTGCGCCGTGTGGATCAGACTGAAGCGGGGGGGGAGAAATTATTTTCTATTCTAATTCGCTTCCTACCCCATCTTTTAATAAAAATATGAAACCCCCATCGTCAGCCATGCCCCCAATCTGATCTCTAACCCCCAAAATAGCTGTCGCCCCTTTTAATAAAAATCAGAAATGAAATTATTGGTGTTAAAACCCTTAGGGGTCGAATAAGTCGGAAAAACGGCATTTTTTCGACTAATGATCTGGAGTCCCCCTATATCCCCCAAACCGAGGGGGGGGTCAAAATTGAACGCTCTTTCGAATAGGCTAGGTTAGAAGTTTGTAGGATGTATAGTGGTGCGGGAAAAAAAACCCTACGCGTTTTGCGGGGAAAAAAAACCCTAGTGCTTCCTGGCCGAAACTCACGGCATAGGACCTTTTTGAGTATGTAGGTGGAAAATTCGCGCGACCTTCAGCTAAATTATATCATATGCTGATGTAACATACAGGCTTTTTTTACACTAACTCAACATTGGCAAATGGCAAAAACGTTAGAGCGGGCACTCATAATAATTTTAGCTGAAATGTCGACTGTTGGCTGAACGGCTGAAATAATTCGGGGGTGTGCAAACAATCGGTCAGGGATTGCTGAGGTTCTCGGCTGACAAGGACGCTGAACCCTACCTCGCACCAATGTATTTTGCACGCCATGGGTCAATTTAGGTCGCAGTTTCTTGTAAGCTCTTGTTTTTAGATTATGGACTCTCAGATTATGGAGGAGTTCCTACTGTAGCTTACACACATCGTTCAATATGCATAAATTAAATATGATCGAATAAAGTAAGTCGAATGAAGTAAGATGCTTACTAAGTACATATACATATATTTCGATCAAACGATCAGTTAAGAATCTGGATAAGGTCTGCAGTTATCTCACAGAACCGTTTTATCAAGCATATATACTTTACAACAATAATAATAATAAGAAAATAAGTTGAAACAAACCAAGAACGGGCTGTAAGTTCGCGCGAATAGGGTGCGGAAAACAGTGTCTGCCCTACGAAGATCATATTCCTATTCTCAACAGGTATACCTAGTCCACCTACTTTGACGAGCTCACACGAATTGCATATTCTCGTTAATAAAGTCTTGTACCAATGCTTTTACAAGCTCAGCCTAAGTATTTTTCCGCTTTAGACAGTAACCTATTCTACCTAAGGAGCCGCCCGACAAGGGCATTTTTCCTTACTAGTCCACTCTCTTTTTCCGCTGTAGTGGAAACGATGCACAGAGCATAGCTATCACTACATATAGCTATGACGGCTTCACTGCCTGAAGCGGACCAATGTAGTATGTACGTAAGTGTACATGTGTAGTGTGTATAGCAGGCGGGGAAAATAAAACCCGCATTTTCATATTTCGTCATGTAGCTCATAGACTATACGTTTTCACGGGAAACCAAAAAAATCTGTCGTAGGCCTAACCTTGCTCTAAACGCTGGGACCGGTTTCATTTCGCTATCTCTTACCGTTTTTTGGCGGGAAGCCAAAAACTTGCCGGGGAAAAAAAAACCCATTTGGGGGAAAAAAAACCCATGTGGGGGAAAAAAACCCACCCCATAAATCACCCGAAAAGTGTGTTAGCGGTAGTTTTTCAACGCTATGGCACGTATTCGGAGTAGTAGAGGCCACTGATGCCAAAACTATACGCAGATTTGCTATGGGGCCTCAGGTACACAAGTTTGAAAACTGCCCTTCGCAGCCCATTATAAAATTTTGAATTTTCAGATTTGAAAACAAAACACCTCAATTTCGCTTGAAAACGTTGAAAACAACTAAAAAGTTGCGATAACGCTTCAAATGCACGCAAAATGTGCACTTTATGGCTACATTTTACGCCATCGACCCTTGGTGGTGGGTACCGTCAGTGGGTGTGACTGGTCGTGACAGCCATATTTTAATTTTATTCGGTTATTTGGTGTTTAAACAAAAGAAATTAACAGATTATAATTAAAAACATACAAAAAAACTGGCAATAGTACCGGATAATACTACTTTCCGCTCTAAAGGGACCTCAAAATGACAAAGTCCGACTATTAGGCCCGTATTCCAGAATTCGATCAAGAAAGTGTCAGTTTGCGCATTTGTGATAATAATAAACGTCTTTTTGCACTACCATGAGTCTTCTGGGGTAGCTACTAGATTTTTCGACGTCACCAGAACATTTTCAAAAAGTGGGTTTTTTTTCCCCCACATGGGTTTTTTTTACCCCGTCTAATTTCGGTCACGCCCCCCCTCGTACGAAAGAAGGAGGGACCTGCCACTGCGGTCATGAATAGAGGAAGGGTAGTCCTCTGTAAAAGTGTTTTTACATTTGAGCTCGCATATCTTAGTGCTGAGAAATGAGACTCCAAAATTCACCTCCCTTGGAGCCATGTCAGGTCAAAAATGGGGGGGTCCAATTTTTGAGTCATAAAAAATACCAGCGAGACCCCTTTTGGATACCGCCTATATACGTTTGCCTACAGGGACTGTACTATACGCTGGCAAATTTTTAGACCTGTACCACGTACCCAAGTTCCGGAACTGGGGTGGGTTTTTTTTCCCCCAAAAAATGGGGTGGGTTTTTTTTTCCCCGCCTGCTATACATGTATATACAATACCTATGTAAAATTTGACCCCTTGGATTCCCGTTCGGGGGATTGGAATCCAAGTAGGCTCTAGACAAAAACAAACCACGGATTCGTAATCAGGGACATCAAAATTCAAGTTTTGAAAGTTTACCCCTTGGACACCTGTCGGGGAGGGGGTACCCTGAGGGAGGTGGTGGGGTCGCAGGGAAGTCAATGAGCGTCATAGACAAAAATAGACCTCAGAGTCGTGTTCAGGGAGTCAAATTACACCTGTCCTATGAACATCAAAACCTAATTTTCAAAACTTGACCCCTTGGATCCGTCGTGGGGGGGTACCCTAGGAGGGGGTCGTAGGAGAGTTCACGAGAGTCACAGACAAAAATTAACCTCGGATTCGTGTTCAGGGGGTCAAATTACCTCAATGGACATCAAAATTTCAAATTCGAAAAAATTGACCCATTTTGACCCCCTAGGTGGCACCCTGGGGGCCATGGGTGTCCAGAGTGGGTATAGGCAAAAATAAATCCCAGATTCGTGTTCAGGACACCAAACTACCCTTAGAGACAAATTTTTGAAAATAAACTCGAAAAAAAAAATTTTGACCCCAAAAATGCAAAAGGGTCCCGAGTCCCCTTTGGGAACACCCTGGGGGGGCAATCTGTGGGGCAATGGGTATTAATATAATATGTTCGCAAGTTCACAATCCATATTACACGAAAAAACTTGAACTATCATGAAAAACAAACAGCAAACCTAATTATTCTACTGTGAAGATACGTACGCGCATATACATGACATACAGCCAACAGGGGGGTACCGTCTAGGGGACTATTCAACATCTGAGCAAGAAAGTGATAATACCAGTGAATGCACAGCATATGGGTTTATATTCGTATATAACACGACAGACCTCCAGCTATAACCATGATAGCTCCACTGCCCGTAGCGAACCTACCCCCGTAATACACGTGGCGGGGGGTATGGGCATGCCATGGGGCTTATAGGCCGAAATTCAAAAAAAGCCCATGTTAGTTTCTATTCCACTACTGTACCACCTCACATGCAAAAGATCATGACTGGCCGTTTTGCGCAACTTCTTAAAAAGTGTGCTAAACTTTTTCGTACTTGGTCATTTTTTGGACCCCAAAAAAGGGGTTTCCCCCCTCCCAGCACAGCCTCTCACGGAAACACCCGAGCAAAATCATTTTTTCCGTGTCTATTGCAGGCTATACGAAATGTGAAAAACCAAAAAAGGTGTCGCTCGGATGAACTACCGGCGAGAAAAGTTCTGGGAAAAAAAAAGAGCGAAAGTCCGTGAATTTTGGGGGGTCCCCGGGGGTATCTCAGAAAATACTTGACCGATCCGGCTGAAATTTTGCCAGCACTTAGGTATTGCCAAGGGGTGTACACACACAAAATTCCGTGTAAAAAGCTCTTCTATATTTTGAGCTACAAAAAGTTCAAATTTTCAAAATCCGCAATAGTGCTAAATTTTCCTATTCTAGGGTTGGGCGCTATCGCGCCAACCCTGATATGGCTGTTATTTATACATAAGGTGTCTGACCATGGTGATGGTCTCGTAATATTATCTAAAAACTTGTAGTAATATTATCTAAAAACTTGTAAAAAGTCATCAAATCAATAGCTAAAAATGGCAAAAATTGACCCAGTCTCGGTTTTAGCGGTCTCGGAATTTGGTCTCGGTCTCGGTTGTCTCGGTTTCGTGGTCTCGGTCTCGGTCTCGGAAAAAGAACCGAGACTTCCATCCCTACCGCATAGGGTTTTTTCCCCGGAGGTTTCGAGGCTTATTACTCAGAAACGTGAGTAGTTAGAATCCATTTTATTAGTGCAACAGTTAGGCGAAAGATGGCCGTTATAACAGCCGCGAGCATTAATGGATCCGATTTATGTAATACTTACATTACCTTCAAACCTTCATATACTTAATACTTTATATATTTAAATACTTCATAATACTTTAAATTTAATACTTAATACTTCATATATTAACCTTCATATACTTACCTTCAAAATTCTTCATAACCTCATTGATTTAGACTCAAATGACTTTTTTATTAAACGTTCGGATAGGGTAACCAGAACCACTCGTGGACATGATTGGCAACTTGTGGTTATTCGTCATAACCTGACCCTAACCCATTCTTTTTTTGGATTCAGAACTGTCAATTTTTGGAATTCTCTTCCGGTTTATGTGGTGAATTCAACATCAGTGTCTGCTTTCAAAAGAAATTTGAAGCTATTCATGTTTGGTAACAGGTAACTGAAATGAAGGTACCATTGCGCCATTGTTAACTTGTTTTTGTTATTACTTTGCTTTAATAAATTGAATTGAATTGAAAAATGTGGAGCACAGGACGACCCGAAAAGTTGAAAATAGGGTTTTTTCCCCGCACCACTATAAAACGTATGACACAAAGCAGAAAACTATTTTTTAAAATAGTACAAAAATAGTACAAAAAAGTATAAAAATAGTACAAAAATAGTACAAAAAAGTATAAAAATAGTACAAAAAAAGTATATACAAAAAAAGTACAAAAAGAACCGAATTAACAAAAAACAATAAGTTAGTCTTATCAAACAGCAAATGTATATATCAGAGCGAAAAAAAGTACACTACGGTGATCCAAAAGACCAAAAAGGCTACAAAATATATGATAGCGACAAAACTTCAAAAAAATCACTTTTCAAAAAGTACAAAAAAGCAGAAAAAAGTACATAAAAAGTACAAAAATAGTACAAAAAAGTACAAACCCACTTTTGTACTTTTTTTGTACTAACTTTTTTTCCTGTGGGAAGCAGAGCATTTTTTGTAATAGAACCCCTATCCATAAATTTGTATTCTCTGAGCTATATATACATGACCCCAAAATGAACTACGGGTTCTTGAAGCAAAAAAAGCTTCCCTCGAGGTGCTCTATTCAAAAAAATAGGTCCAACCCCTAACTAAAAATAGCCCCCCCCCCTAACTGCATTTAACCCCCCTTGCCCCCATCCCCCCTGGGTTCGTCCTTGTGTGTAGTAAGCAATTGCGTTACGATTGGCTGGGCACAATGCAGCCAGGTCAGACTGAAGCGGGGGGGGGGGAAATTATTTTCGATTCTAATTCGCTTTCTACCCCATCTTTTAATAAAAATATGAAACCCCCATCGTCAGCCATGCCCCCAATCTGATCTCTAGCCCCCACAATAGCTGTCGCCCCTTCTAATAAAAATCTGAAGTGAAATTATTGGTGTTAAAACCCTTTGGGGTCGAATAAGTCGGAAAAACGGCATTTTTTCGACTAATGATCCAAAGTCCCCCTATATCCCCCAAACCGAGGGGGGGGTCAAAATTGAACGCTCTTTCGAATAGGCTAGGTTAGAAGTTTGTAGGAAGTAAGCTTTAGCTGGAAGTCGAACTTTGTCCAAAAATTAAACTTTATAGTGGTGCGGGAAAAAAACCCTACGCGTTTTGCGGGGAAAAAACCCTAGTGCTTCCTGGCCGAAACTCACGGCATAGGACCTTTTTGAGTATGTAGGTGGAAAGCGCATCCCAAACTGACTTACCACACCAATTTCTGTGCAGTTTTGAGGCCTGTAGCTTTTTTTATAAAATTTTCTAAATTTTGCATGTTGAAAAATTCCAAAGTGACAAAATTTTCCAAATTTTTGACTTGTCACAAAAACACTTTTGACCAACGCCGTTGGCATTTTTCAAGAGAGAGAGAGAGTTACCTTTCCTCTATACTTCTGAAGCTCGAAAATTGTGAAAAACGTTGTGGTTGACCTGTGACTGGTCAAAGTTAAACTGTCCAAAAATTAAACTTTACATGAAATTTTTTGCGCAAAATTGGATTTAGTCAAAAATACTAAATCAAATGAAAACCTGCTGTTACTATTGAAAGAGCAACTTCGAAGCTACTAAATGCTGAAAAAATTTTGTAAATCGGTTCAGGCTCTTAAAAGTTATAGAACTTTTTCTGGAGCCACCAGGACCAGGCTGATCGAAGCGTTACAGCACAAGTACGGTTCCGTAGAAATTCCGGGCTATAGCTGCAAATTTTTTTAATATATAAAGCTAGTTAGGGTTTTTTAGTGTGGTAAAGTTATTCATGATGCTTCTTAGCAGGGTTTTTCTTTAATTTAGGCCTCAGGCTTAGGCTTAGGCTTAGTGCTTATGTTTAGGCTTAGGTTAGGCTTAGTGCTTAGGCTCAGGCTTAGTAGGTGGGTCAGCAAAGGTTAGTCTTAGTTGCTTGCATCAAATAAAAGGACCCTTGCTACTGTGGAATCATAAATAAAGCTGCACTTTTAAACCTAACTTTGACTGTCAGTGCCAGCTTGGTGCTGAGCATCAGTAACGTTTTCAGATCGTATTTATGGCATTCGATTTCATTAGAAATCGCTACTTATGACTAATGATGCATATTTTTCTAGAAAAATGTAATAAATTTAATGTCTAAGCAAAAAGAAACTAAAACTTTTTATATGTAAGCTCAATTTAACAATTATTTTTCGGCCTATTTCGCCTCTTTTTTTTAAATTTTTAGTAAAAATGAGCTAAATATGTTGTAAACAAAGCTGTATTAAGTATATTATTATGTGTTAATTTATGACAATCAAACTTCAGGCTGATATTACGACTGTATTGGTCATAATTTTTGATGATTAGCCCCAGTATGTCGAAAAACGATGATTTTCGACAAAAATTGAATTTTTTCGAAAAGGTTTAAATCAACGTTTTTTCGCTTGGAAAGTGCTAAAAATGAACTCAGCGCATGCGAAAACCTATAAAAACGTGTTTTCACGGTGAAAAAATATCAGTTTGAATTTTTCCCCCCCGCCTCAGTTGCACCATGCAGCCATATATACACATGCATGAACCTTTACGACAGATAATAACAATGAGAACTACAGTAAAAAGTTCTGGGGGCCTGACACAGGAAAACCAGGAAATCTTAATTTTCTGTAAAATTTTATCTGTTACGGATTTTTCAGATGTTTTTTACCCTTTCCATTCAGAGACATTTTACAGACTTTCAGAGGAATTTCAGACAAATTTCAGAGAATTTCATCCAGAATTCAGAAACTCTGAATTTTATCTGAAAAAAATGTTACAAGCTGTTCACAGGAAAAAATAATTTAAAAAAGAAACCGAAAATTAGCAGAAAAGTGAAAGAAAAATTTCGGTTAATTTTCAGCTTTTTTTCTGTCACTTTTCGAAGCAGAAAAACGGTTTTCGATTACTTTTCCTCCAGTTTTCCGACAGATTTCTATCACTTTTTTGTCATTTTTCGGTTAATTTTCCGACAAAAAGTCCAAGTTTCCGCCACTTTTCCGTCAATTTATTTCAATTCGTTTTCCGTTCTTTTTCCTCTTCATTTTTTCCACTTTTCCCTTTTATTTCTTTCAGTTTTCTGTTTAATTTCTTTGACATTTCCACGTTTTTTCTTTATTGTTTCCGCTTTATTTCGTTCACTTTTCCGCTTTTTTTCTTTCACTTTTCCGCTTCTTTTCGTTCAGTTTTCCGCTTCTTTTCATTCACTGTTCCGCTTATTTTAGTCTACTTTTCAGCTTTTTTTCGTTCACTTTTCCGCCGCATTTCCTTACTTCTGCAGCTATTTAGCTAGGTATATACATTTCGGTAGAATTTCGGCAAAATATAATTATATAATCATGAGCGTAGCAAGGGGGGGAGGTTTTAGGGCATAGATGAGGGGGAATGGCAGCCCCCGCCCCCCAAAATCGAGGGACCGGGGGGTGCTGGAAATGTGGGCAAACTTTATATAATAAAAATGGCACTTTTTTGGGAAAGTTTCACAAACTCTTGCAAAACTTAGGGTATTATTGGTCGGTCCGGGAGGAAGGGTCCCCAAAATTTGGCCAGAGGCAGAGGCCCCCAAATTTTGACCCCCTTACAGGTCTTACTCAGCTTATTCAGGGGTCTGAAATCAGAAAACCCCTGCAGCGTCTGTTCAGACAGTGCGTTCCGCTGCTGCGGCAAAAGCGCAATGAAATCGCGTGTGAATCGGCCTTAATATATATATATATACATACACGCGCCAGAGGCGTATCCAGGATTTCGTGCAGAGGGGAGGGCTGCACCTTGACCTTCGACGGGGGAAGGTGAAGGGAAATGAAACATATATAATATATCAAGCGCGGATCCAAGGGGGGGGGGGGGGGGGGCCCCCCCCCCCCCCCCCTGAAATTTTTTCAGACTGAAATTTTACACAAGGGTCCCCCCTTTGGTTTTTATTGCCCGAGCGAAAAAATTACCGATACGTCTCCAATTGATCAAATTTGCTCTAAAAATCAAAAAAAAATTTCAATTTTTTTCCTGGCTCTTGTCCTACTTTCTAAAACTTCTCAGGTGTAATATTCCGCCCTCAGAAACGTACATAACGTTAAAGAGCTAGGTTTTTTGCCTCGTCGGCTCATATTGCTGTCTGAAAAATTAACATATATATATGTACATGTTAATTGGTCATTGGTGTCACTGTTGTGTCAAAAGAGTGTGTCTAAAATTTGGGGTTAAATGCAGTTGGGGGGGGGAAATAGTGGATCTGTTTTTTTGAGTGAAGCACCTTGGGGGAAGCATTTTTGCTTCAAGAACCCCTATTTCATTTTTTGGATTTCCTGACAAATGACCCCCGAATTCTGAACCATCAGTGAACCAACGTTTTCGCAATTTTTTTGGGTTAAATGCAGTTGGGGGGGGGAAGAATAGTGGACCTATTTTTTTGAGTAGAGCACCTTGGGGGAAGCATTTTTGCTTCAAGAACCCCTATTTCATTTTTTGGATTTTCTGAGATATGACCCCTCGAAATCTGAACCCTCAGTGAACCAACGTTTTCGCAATTTTTTTGGGTTAAATGCAGTTGGGGGGGGGGAAGAATAGTGGACCTATTTTTTTGAGTAGAGCACCTTGGGGGAAGCATTTTTGCTTCAAGAACCCCTATTTCATTTTTTGGATTTTCTGAGATATGACCCCTCGAAATCTGAACCCTCAGTGAGGGACTTTGTAAAAATTCTTTTCGAAGCCCTTGTTTTTGTCTGTTCCAATCGTGTCTAAATGTTGTCAGATTATTGTGTACAATTTTTTAGAATCAAAACAAAGGCTCTTTGACCGGGTTCCAGCCGAAAAATTGGCCGAATTCGCCAGAAACGTCCCATTTTTGACCAAATTCAAACTAGACCTTAATTTAGGCTTGGGCTTAGGCTTAGGCTTAGTATCAGGCTTAGGCTTAGGCTTAGGCTTAGGTTCAGGCTTAGGCTTAGGCTCAGGCTTAGGCAATAAAAAAATCGAAATTTTCAGAAAAAATCCTGTCAGCTTAGCCTAGAGAATCCTGCCAACTAAGCCTAGACGATGCCTTAAAACATCAGAACGCACTCAAAACTATCCAAAAAAAATTATAGCCAATTTTGGCTTCGAACTTTGGCCTACGTTCACGTCCAAAAACACTGAAAATGCAATTTTCAAGAGGTCATAGCTCAGAAAATACAAATTTGTGGATAGGGGTTCTATTACAAAAAATGCTTCCCCCAAGGTGCTCTACTCCAAAAAATAGGTCCACTATCCCCCCCCCCCAACTGCACTTGATCCATTTTTTTCGGAAACCCGTGTTTTCTTCGTTCTGAACGTGCTTAAATGGAGTCGGAATGTTTACAATTTTTTGGAATTAAAACAAAGGCACGCTGTTCGCTGACCCCGTTCCTTTCGAAAAATTGGCCAAATTCATTAAAAACGTCCAATTTTTGACCAAATTCAAACTGGGGCTCAATTTAGGCTCAGGCTTGGTATCAGCCTGAGGCTTAGGTTCAGGCTTAGGCTCAGGCTTAGGTACTAAAAAATCGAAATTTTCAGGAAAAATCCTGCCAGCTTAGCCTAGACGATGCCTTAAAACATCATAACGCACTCAAAACTATCCAAAAACAAAGATTATATATAGCCATTTTTGGCTTCAAAATTTGGTCTACGTTCACTTCCCAACACTGAAAATGCAATTTTCAAGAGGTCATAGCTCAGAAAATACAAATTTGTGGATAACGGTGCCATAGCTCAGAAAATACAAATTTGTGGATAACGGTGCCGTTACAAAAAATGCTTCCCTTGAGGTGCTCTACTCCAAAAAGTAGGTCCACTATTTTCCCGCCCCCCAAGTCCCAACTGCACTTGGTCCTCCCCCAACAAAATTTGTGGATTTAGTGGCTCACGAACCGAAAATTTTTAAACCTCTGCTCAGCATCCCCACACCCTCCGAACGCAAAGATCGGAGCTGGTGTTGGCTAGAATTTGGGAGTCTGCCCATGTATATATGCCCTATTCCCCCCAATTGGCAATTGCATTTAACCCGAATCTTGAATCCCCCGCTCGAATTAAATAAAAAAAACGTGTGTATCAAAAGAACAAAGAAAAAAGAACATTGCCGTATAAGAATTTCTGCCACGCCTGTATCTAAAAACTTTAAATAGGTTTCGGCCGCTGCGAGCCGAGCAGGAACAGCTGAAATTTTATTTTTAAAAAGAAAAAATTTTGCACAAAAATCACGTTTTGAGCCAACACTGAACAAGCCAGACTACAAAACCTCACAGTCACAACAATGACTGTTTGTGGGTAAACATATTGTTAAATGTGCTTCTATGTATGCATAAACAAACAAGTTTGCTTTATCCACAACTGCAAACTGCAATCGCACCATTGTAAACAGTAAACAACTTTTTTTATGGTATGAAAACGTAGTAACCAAAAAACAATTGTCAAGTAAAGATACACAAAGATGTAAGTTTGACTTGACAGAAAAGTGACTTAAAAGTCACGGAAAAATGACAAAAATATTACAAAAAAGGGCGGAAAAACAGCACAAAAAGGAAACAAATGTGACAGAAACTAAGACGAAAACTGACCGATATTTGACGGAAAAGTAACAGAAACTGAGCTGAAATGTGACGGAAAACTGGATAAAATTTATCAAAAAACTGGACAAAAAGTTACTGAAAACCCAACGATAATATAATGAAATGTGACCACACATGTGCAGCTAAGGAAATCTGTGGGGGGGAGCCGCCGACCGGGGGGGGGGAAGCAATCCCCCCCCCACGCCCATGTATGAATGTGACGATAACTTTTAGGAAAAATAACAGATATTTCACAGATAAGTATCAGATAATTCATGGAAATCAAGCGTAAAAATGACAGATATTTTAATAAAATATTTGAGAACATTGCAAGAAAATTGGAGAAAAATGAAAGCTGACAACGAATGAAAAATATTTTCCGCCAATTTTCTGGTTCTTTTCTGTCACTTTTTGAAAATATTTTTTCCTGTGTTTCAAATAAATTTAAGATATTTTCTACACAAGTTTCAGAGAAAATTCACGTGTTTTTCACATCTGTAAATATCAGGTAAATTTTATCTGAAATTCGTGTAAAAAGTATCTGAAATTAATCTGAAAAACCAGTAACATGTTTTTCAGATAAAATTCAGAGTCTCTGAATTCTGGGTGAAATTCTCTACATTTTCCCTCAAAATTATTTGAAATTCCTCTGAAAGTGTAAAATGTCTCTGAATGGAAAGGGTAAAAAACATTTGAAAAATCCGTAACCGAAAAAATTTCACAGAAAATTCAGATTCCTGGTTTTCCTGTGTGACCGCATCGCCCCCAGGAAATGTTTTGGATATTTGGGCTAAATTTGATGAATTGGGGACGTATCGGAAAATTTTTTGAGGGGGCCCTCTTTGCCAAAGGGGGGGCCAGACCCAAAGGGGGGGCCCGGGACTCCCGGCCCCCCACCCCTGGATCCGCCACTGCTGTCCTTAATAAGGCCGTGTTTACATTGAGCTTTTTTTCAGCTGCTCGAGCAGCTGAAAAAAAGCTGCAGCTTTTTTTCGCCATTTCCGGCTTTTTTTCAGCTGCTCGAGCAGCTGCAAAAAAGCCGGAAACGGCGAAAAAAAGCTGGAGCAGCTGAAAAAAAGCTGGAACTGCAGCGTTGTTATGACAACGGAGTAGCTAGTCTATAGTGACCGCCATACTTATCCGCTTTTTTTCAGCTGCTCGAGCTTTTTTTCAGCTGCTCGGGCAGCTGAAAAAAAGCCGGAAACTGCGAAAAAAAGCTGCTGCTTTTTTTCAGCTGCTCGAGCAGCTGAAAAAAAGCTCAATGTAAACACACGCTCGTGTCACGGACAGTCACGAACACAACTTTCCAACTATCATCAGGCGCAGCGAAGCCAGTGCTCTAGCTATGTAGCTTTTCAACACCATTCTCTGATAACTCAATGTGTATAAAAGTTATTCAAACATTTTTCTGTAGTCAAAAGTTAGTAGTAAAAAAAAACTAAACATATCTGAATAACCTAGAAAAATACCGAGAATAACAGCCCCCAGAAGCTAGCGCTTTTTTAACATTTTGAAATAAAATTTGCATTTTTCTCTTTGCATTTGCATTTTGAAATTTTCTCATGAGTTGGCCAAAAGGGGGGGTTCGGCCCTTGGTTCCCAGGGGGGGGGGCAAAAACGCCGAGGGGGGGGCCAAATTCGCTGAAGGGGGGCCCGCCCCCCCCCAGGCGACGCCCCGGGTTGGGCGGGGACATTCAAACTAATATTTTTTCAACGTAGAACATGTTTTTATAGGTTTTCGGATGTGTTGCGAAAACATTTTTAGCATTTTCCAAGCAAAAAATGCCGATTTATGGTTTTTAAAAAATTCAATTTTTGTCAAAAATCATCATTTTTCACAAACTCCACTTTTGGTGGCACAAACTAGGCTGGAGTTTTTGCCGGTTTGTGCCGCAAAAATTAGCTGCATTTATGCAACCTGTGAAAAGTTAATCAGCTTTTGAAATGTAAGGCTGTCAAGTGTCAGCTTAACGCTTTTCAGTAGCGTCAGTTCCATGGGTCAAGGTTCAACCTGCACCCCATGGATCAAGGTTCGGCAGAAGGGGAAAAATTATTTTTGCCAATAAATCGCTTCCTACCCCATCTTTTAAGGTGGCGCTCAGGGGAACCGACTTTGGCGTTTAATTTTTTTCAGCGACATTTTTGACCATAATGTCTTGAAGGAAAGTTGTTCAAAATGAAAATAGCTTTCATTTGATGTGCATATTGTGATAAAAATTTTTTTTAAATTTTTTGGACAATTTTGTAGTCGTAGCAAAAAAATTTTTGTTTTCATATAAAATGATTACTCATATCATTGAAATATGCGGTTTCTTAGCTTTAAATTGATGTATTAAACTTAAGAATACGTTGAAGTTTCGCTGAGTTCTTCAGCCGTGAAAATAGCAAATCCAAAATGAAAAACCTACAAAGCTGATAAATCTTCAAAAATGTCAAATTTTTGATGTAATTTCTTAAAAAATTGAGTATGGCTTTTGATAACTTTTTCAACGGAAATATGCAGTCCTAGGAAAGGTCTAATTTTTGAAAAAGTGAAACGTGTGGGCAAACCTTACATTTTTGCGTAGCGAAATCGACTACTTTTTTTGGACTTGGGTCCCAGCTGCCGTTTGCGATTGAGTTGAAAATTTGCACAATGAAAGAAAGAATATAAATGCAGACGTGAAAGTTTTTCGATTTTCAAATTTTGGCCCGCAGCACTTTTTGTAGTCGCTCAAACACGACTGATTTTTGAAAAATCAATTTTTTGCAAAATCAAAAATAAAAATGAAAAATCGAAGATCAATCACGTCTAGATTTTTGAGAGATCTTTGTATTGATACCAAGATCTTCAAAATCGGTTGAAGTTTCGCTGAGCTAGGTCAAAAACAAAATTAGTGTGAATAGGAAATTTGACATGGTCATAAAATTTGACACATTTACATTAAAGTGCTGAACTGTATTGTAAACAGGTTTTTTTGATGTCTCTTTGATATACAATTAAAGTGGTATTGCTATTTATTGCATGAGCTGAGCGCCAAACATGAGTTTTGTTGCTGAGCGCTACCTTAAGGTGGCGCTCCGAATAACTGACTTTGGGCAGTAAAAGTTTTCAGTCACGTTTTCAGGTCTTTGTTCTTGAAGAAAGGTTGTTCAGCAGTGAATTAGCTTTCATTTGATATACATAACATGTAGTTTTGTTGAAATTAATTTTTTGACCTGCATTTTGATATGGCAAAATCTTCAAATCGATTTTCCGAAAAATTATATATGTCTTTTGTTACTTTTGATAACGGTTTTTTGCAGATAATAAGCGACTGCAACTTTTTGAAAAGTTGTTTGTGTAGGCAAACATTTGTAACAAATATTCAAATTACGTTGAGCGATATTGACAAAAATGCACTATTTTTCACGCTAATTTTTCGTTAGCTACTTTTTAGCTTCTCCAACTTTTCTCAATGGTTGTTTGCATTAAAAAATACGCTCTATTTTTTGACACTGTCGTTTGTGTGGGCAAACCTCACATTTTTCTGATCGGCAATAGCCTTTTTTGAATCGTGATAGCTCTCTCTTCCATGTCGTTTTTTCATTGTGAAATTTGACTTAAAGTTAGAAAATAAGTAGACTCAGGTGTACCTTCTTCGAAAATGTTGATTTCTATTTTTGGTAAAATTCTGCAGCGATTTCAAGTTGACCAATTTTAGTAAAACTAGTGTATTTTGAGCCAAAACAATTGGATTAAAATTATAAGAAAAGATACACCTCGGCAACATAATTACCTACAGTTTAAGTTATAGATCGAAAAATTTGAACAAAGTTTCGCTCAGTTATGCCGTTTGAAAAATTATGCGCATTTAGCGAAAATAAAAATTTTCAACCGGTGATAAAAAATCAGAACAAGGCAGCAGGCACGTGAAACTTACTCAGAAACAGAGCTTTGTAGCAGGCTTCAATATATTTAAACGAAATTTATTCTAGCCAGAACCTACGTCGACTTATAAGATAATAAAGTTATGGAAGTTATTCGGAGCGCCACCTTAATAAAAATATAGAACCCTTAGGCTTAGGCTTAGGCTTAGGTTGAGTGCTTAGGCTTAGCGCTTAGATTCGGAGTTCAGGCTTAGGCTTAGTGATTAGGCTGAGGCTTAGTGCTTAGGCTTAGGCTTAGTACACTACTGCGCGTAAAAAAGTTCCCTGTTCGTCTGCGTACGACGAGCTTCGTCGTTTGCGAAAAGTGACGAACAGTGGCCGGAAAGTGACGAACGGTGGCCGGAAAGTGACGAACGGTGGCCGGAAAGTGACGAACAAAAAATTTTCAATTTTTCACTTTTTTACATTGAAAATGTGTTTTAGAGTACTTTTGGAAAATTTTTTTGTTCGTCACTTTCCGGCCACCGTTCGTCACTTTTCGCGAACGACGAAGCTCGTCGTACGCCGACGAACAGGGAACATTTTTTGGCACAGTACTGTAGAAATTTGACAGTCAAAATTGAAATTTTGCCTGAACTTTAACCTTTAATTTCTCAGCCCACAGACGTGCTAGAAACTCCGCGATACCAGGAAACGCTTCGTCTGGGTGTGTAGATTTCAAAAATAGCAAAATCTCGCGAAATTTACTATTAAGGAAAAAAGTTAAAAAAAGTTAATTAAAAAAGTTAAGAAATTAAAATTAAAAGTTACAGGTGTTTTAGTACAGCCGGTTTTTCGCTTGTTAACAGAAAAATTTCTAAGTCTAGTTCTCCGTCCAAGGCTGAGCGCAAGGCAAATTTAGTTTAAAGTTGAAATTTTCTGCCTACATATATGGGTTAGCAAAGAATTAGTCTTAGTTGCTTGCATTGAATAAAAGGGCGCTTGCTACTGTGGAATCATAAATAAAGCTGAAGTTTTGAACTAAAAGTGGCTGTCAGCGCTAGCTTGATGCTGAACTTCAGTGACGTTTTGAATTCGTATTTATGGTAACCGGCTTGCTAAAAATTGTTACTTATAACCAAACATTGCTATTTTTTCTTGGAAAATGTAATTAATTTATTGTCCACGTCAAAATAAACAGGTACAATTATTGATATGTAAGGTCAGTTTAACAATGTCTATTTCACCTATTTTGTAGTTGAAAAAATTTTTGGTAAAAACGAGCAGAATATTTTGCAAACAAAGCTGAATTAAATATATTATTGTATGTTTCTTTATGATGATCACTCTTCAGACTGATATTACGATTTTATTTTTGATAATTTTCTAAGATTAGCTCCAAGATGTCGAAAAATGATGATTTTCGACGAATTTTGAATTTTTTCAAAAGTGTCGGGAAATTCCCGATATAGTGTATGTGTGTGCTCATGTGCGTATATGTGTCTTGGCAGCTGTACGTATATACGCATGCAGGATATGCACGCGTATACACGGGCAGCTCATTTGCATATTGCTGCTGTGCTCGTGTTCGTGTCTTCTTTTCTTGGCTGTATGGA
Organism: Trissonchulus sp. WLG1_4; assembly: GCA_030248245.1. Classification (NCBI taxonomy): domain Eukaryota; kingdom Metazoa; phylum Nematoda; class Enoplea; order Enoplida; family Ironidae; genus Trissonchulus; species Trissonchulus sp. WLG1_4. The sequence goes on from JASANF010005535.1 coordinate 101,377, forward strand.
TTCGTTGTATGGTTAGATTGTTAGTGCGTTACGGAATTGGGGTTGTATATTCCGTCTGGGATGGTTAGAGTCTTGTTTTTGTATCGCTTTGTGTTGAATCAATCGAAGTCTGTTCGGAAGGAATACGATAGTTTTGCTTTGATCTTCGTTTTTTGCCCACTTGGTTTTTTGCGGCTTGTTTTTAGGCCTAAATTTATTGATGGCTGTTTGTTGGGAATTCACGTATTTTGAGATTTTGTTTGTTTATTTGTTACATGGTTTTGTGGGTTTAATAAACCCTTTGTGTTAGTCTTAATTGGGAACTGAACTTTGTGTAATTTCTATATTATCATGAACTGGGTCGATACAGTGCTTGCTCTTGGTGACCGCACTCTTCCCATAGGGAAGGGAAAGTCCCAGTGACTATTGATTACGGGAAAGTGTGGGCCAAGCATCTTTATACAGTCCACTTCGCTCATAGACTGGCCCATATTTTCCCCACCACATGGTCCTCGGCGCAAAACAACTATTATTGCTCATACTTCTCGCCAGTTCTTTCACTGAGTGAAAGTTCTGCTTATTGATTTTAACGCCCGCATTGTTTACGCATTTGTTCGCGAAGCAAATTTCGTTGCGGGTGGGTGTTGTTTTTTTGATCCATTATTTACGCGGTTTGAATCGCTGAAATTTGAAAACAATGTCGGCTAAGCAACGACGTAAAGGACTACGGATGAGCGCCTATCGCGAAATTAAAGAGGCGCAGTCGCTCCCGAAAAGCTCAGTGCCTGGTTTAATCGAACGCTTACAGTGTAAAACTATTATTTTGCAAACTTACCTTCAAAAATT
>JASANF010005536.1:0-38572 GCA_030248245.1 Trissonchulus sp. WLG1_4
GAAGAAAGTAACTAGTTTGGTGTAACGGATGAAAAAGTGTAGTCGGTTATTGATGTGCAATTAAATAAAATATATACTGCTACAAGCTATTTAGGCTTTAATTATGTCGGTAAAGATAACGGACATTTTACCTAAAATTTCTGGATCCGGAAATGACGATGTTACGGAATGGTTCAAGAAGGCGGAGCAAGTGGCGAGTTTGCAAGAAATTGAAGATTTGGCAAAGTTCGTACCACTATTTTTCCAGGATTCTGCATTTGCAATTTTCGACGAAATGGAGGATGACAAAAACCTCGATATGGTAAAATTAAAAGATATATTGTTCTGTGCTACGGGTGCGGAAAACTTGGCCACTTCAAAAGAGATTGCAGGCTTTTATTGTTATATATGTCAACGAAAGGGACACACGGCGCAGAATTGCTACGAGGGAAACTTCAAGGGGAAGACGTTGTCGGTGCATGCGCCGAAAGGCATCTCGCGCCATCTGTAAAGGACTTGCCTACAATTGATGTCATAATAGACAATGAACATTATTGTAAGTTGTTGGTGGACACTGGCTGCACAACATTTGTTATTTCTAACTACTGCGCCACTAGACTGGGATGGTAAGTTTCTAGAAAGGTTCAAGAAAACTCTTTAACAAATCTTGATGGGGAAAGGTTACTGTGGTGGGTGATAGACCAGCCAATTTGTGGACTGAACGAAGTTGTGGCGGTCCTGTTTTTGTAGGACTCATTGTTGTCGTGAGTGAGACCCTCTCACCGGGAATTGAAATGGTCTCGGGAATGGACTTTATAACAAAGAATAGTGGTGTTCTGTTGGATAAGAATGGACGTGCTAAGCTGATGGGCGGCGCCGTCGAAGCTGAGCATAAGGCGAAAACAGAACATAAGGTTTTGGGTAAACAGTCAGATATTGGAAGGAACGATAGTCTACGTGGTAATCCTCTGACAATAAAAGAATCAGATATTGAAGCAAATTTTAATGGCAGCCACTGGACTGTAAAGTGGAGATGGTCAGGTGGCCCGGTCAGACTACAGTATGAGTCCTCTTGTGCGTGAAGAGTTTTACAAGAAAGTGGAAAAGTGGATAGAAAACAAATGGCTTGAGGAACATGACTGTGAAAAACACGGGCCATCGAAAGGGGTTATTGCAATTATGGCTAAAGAGGAGCCAAGAAGAGGAAGGGTAAGACCTATTATGGATTACCGGAAGCTGAATCAATACATTGTAAGCAATTCAGGAAAAGAATCCGCCGTGTGTCCAGAAAAGAGCCTGGCAAAGGTTAGGGACCCAAATTCAAACACTGGATCTCAAAAAAGCTTACCTTTAGGTTAGAGTACACCCTGACCTCGTGCCTTATCAGTCCGTCAGATTCCAGAATAAAACTTACGTAATGACCAACTGCCTGTAGTTAGTTATTAATTAACTATCGGCAAAGATTTTATGTAAAAATTTGTCTTTTATAATTTATTTACGTAATGAATCCTTTACTACCTAATGTTGACCAATAATTTTATGATTATGCTAAGGTACTCAAAACGTATTGTGTATGGTAAACTTTTTTGTTATTAGTTCATTTTTAGGTGTCTATAAAGCATTTAAGTGCTGGCGATAAAGATTAACCTTTTGGAGAAAATTATTATTTCAAATCATAAAATACTTAAATTACTTTGCCCGGATGGGTTTTCACTTTCTTCTGTTTTCAATCCAATTGATCCTTATTTAGACTTAAAGTCTCATTTTATATTGTTGCTTTATATATTTTTTTGTTTATTGCGATTGACGCTTATATCGCCGACATATTACATGTTATAGTACTGCTTCTTCTAATTCTGTTTTACTAATTCTTCTTTCTATACCTTTAATTTGCTATTTGTATGTTTGCTGCCGACCGATTAACAAAAAATTTACAGATTTTGCTTGCATTCTATAATGTTATTTGTTAAACTTTTATGTTGTTTATTCCAATGCATGCGGGAAGTGAGCACCAGCTCAGACTGCATCTTCCAAAGGTGTCCTGCTGTTGCTGCAAGCAACAGTTGCAAAACTGTAAGCGAGGCCTAGCCACAAATGTACGTGCTATTCACGAGAAAAAGGTGTTTCAAATAAAATATTTTTTAACGCAAATGTTTCACTATTGCTTTGATTGAGCATAACCAAATTAATAATTGATGATATTATTATTGTAGGTAGATTGTAGTAGTATTGTTAATATTATTATCAATAAAAGAACTTGTTGATCAACTAGAGGCAATAGAGGCTCCTTTGACAAAAAATGACTTTGTCACCACTTTATTTAGCAGCTTACCTGAACGATATCAGAATCTAATCGTCACTCTAAAACTCAAGGTTGATGAATGCACACTGAAGTTTGTGAGTTTGCTTGTTTACTATACGAAAATGGCAAGAAAACTGAGCAAAAACATTTATCAGCAAACTTGCCATAAAAATAATTTTTGCTATCTAAAAGGAAGTTAGGGTTTAGGATTGTGTTAAATTTAAGCAAAAAACAAACAGTTGCATAGATTTGTTGACGCGCATTTGTCCTGTGATACCGATACAAAGTCAACGACGGTAAGGGTGTGTATGCTAGGAACTTGCCTAAGTTGGGCAAGCAAAAAACAGAATGTATTGGCACATCTTCAACGTAAGAAGAATACATGGCTGCTAGTCAAGCCAACCAAATAAATTTGTGGCCAAGGTTTTTTTTGCTCCAAAGTTTGTTGCAAGAGCAACGGGTCCTTGGTCCTTCAGTGCTGCGAGAAGATTGCCAAGTTTACATCGCTATGATATGTGTGACTGAATTTATAGATTTACCAAAACATTTTGACTGTAAGTAACATTCTTGTTGAGTGTTGCGACAAAAAGCAACCGAGTCACATTGTTAATTGTGTATGTATCGTATGTACATATGTAGCCATATTAGCGTCTACTGATTCTCACATCTACCGAGACATCATTAGGAATTTGTATTCGTTGTTTTTGTAAATGCAGAATAGCAAATTAAGACTAAGAACGATCCAGTATTAAGTTATTATTTAGTTTCTGCTGGTAAACAAAAACTTTAGTATTAATAAGTTATAACAACAATCACTTAAACAGAAGTAAACTAGAACATTATAAACATCATGTCTTTTTTAAAAGTGTGTGAATGTGTTCACTTATGAAATTTTGACATAAAAACTCTTATTGCTTATACAGTAAGTGTGTGTCTGTATGTGTGATAATTTATAAAAATTGACAATTACACTAAATTTACATAAAAATACAGTGAAGAGCAGAACCAACCTCATTAAAAAACAGCATTTTAGTAAAAGCATTGAACTCAACCACGGCTTCCTCATTAACGTCCACGAGTCCAGTTTCGAAAAACAAAGTGTCCGCTTCTGGTTCTTCCGATAGTTGGAGAGAGGGCGGTGGTGTTACTAAGTCAATCAATTTAGGGACGGGTAGTGTTACTGAGTCGATGAATTCGAGAGCCGCAGAGGTGTGATCGGTGGAGAAAAGTTACATGATGAAGGAAGATATAGCAGTAGAATGTAGGAAGAATGGATGGAATAAAAAGAATGGATGGAAAGAAAAAATAAATGCTCAATTTTTGCTGCAGCATATACATGGTTAAATTGGGTTAATTCTTTGATGAAAGTAGTTCGGGTGTTACGGTTGATTTGGGGCAATATCGGTGTAACCGAACATTTTGAGAAATTTTTATAAAAAACTTGGATCATTCGTGTGCTACCTATATTTACATCATCACTGTACTTTTAATGTATTAAACTAGAAAAAATATTGACCTAAATGTGGTAGGTTGCTAAAAAATTAAAAACAACCCCATTAACAAAGTCTAAAAAAACTGTGCCAAACTCCAATGGTATGTTAAATTAAAACAAGGTCAACCACATTAACCCAGTCTAAAAAAAAGGCCAACCTCCGGTCAATTTTTAATTCAATTAAGTTTTAGTTCAATTACGTTTCTAATTCACGCGTACGAAAATGCTTTTTTTATAATCCTGTTTGATCAAAATTCGATATCATGGTTAGTGGAAAGTGTACTTTTTTTGTTTTTAAATTTACTTTTAAATTGTTTTTGGCGGTTGTAGGTAGGAGGGAGGGAGTGCTGCGGTAGCGGGATATGCCAGAACGCCTACTTTTACTTTTTAATAGTTTAAAGGAGATGCGAGAGGGAGGGAGTTCTGCCGCTGCGGAGGGCCCAGACCGCCCATTTTTATACTACTGGCGAGCCAATGTTTTTTACAACGAACAGTGGTCACAAAGAGTCGTGGGTACCTATTAGGTGAACTTGTTTTAAATTGATAGCAAGTCTACCTCGCATGCGTTCGTATTAAGAAACGCTTTAAAATTTTTTACCGCATGGTGTTTTAGAAAAATGTATGTGAAAAAGTTTTAATTTATTCAAATAAAGTAACAGAAAAAAAGTGCATACAATTTCCTTCAATATGATATAAAAATTAATCTAAAAGTTTAGGGTCTACTTTGAAATCTCGGGGGTCAAATAGGGTGATAATTTCTTATTCTGCTGTTTTTCAGTTTTGACTAATCCTAGTGGTCCCTAGTTTTGGCCATTTTTCGGCGACAGCCCAAAATTTTTCAGAAATTTTCGATTTTCAACTCATTTTTGGGGTACGTTTTTGGCCGCAAGCGAAATTTTTTTGCAATTAGTCAATTTTTACGCATTTTTTGGGTACTTTCTTGGCCATCAGAGGGGGGGGTTGAGGGGGGGTGCCGGATGTCTGGAGGGGGGGTGCCGACTCCCCTCAGGGGGGGTGGGGGGGGTGGTAGGTACCCCCCTATGTGCATCTGTGGTCAGAAATGTTAATATTACAAAACTTTATAATCGGACGCTTTTCCTTGTGAGAAAATTAGGGCCAATTATACTTAGCAGAGATGAAACCGGGTCACCGGGTCACCGGGTCAGTTCGGGTCACTATTTGGACCGGGTCACCGGGTCACCGGGTCAGTTCGGGGCACTATTTGGACCGGGTCACCGGGTCACCGGGTCAGATATCCTGACCCGGTTTTATCGCAATGCAAAATTTTAGCTTCTTTTTGATCGTCTATGAATTGAAGCTGACTGACAACCAAAATTTAAATTTTTAACAGAGTGAATGCCACATCAAAGGTTTAGTGAAATCAACTTACTAATTGGCTTCGGTGCTGTATCTTTAACTTTTAAAACAGAATAAAACGTGAAGCCGCTAGCTCAAACAGTAAAGCGTCCGGATGATGAGCGGAAGTTTGGCGGTACAAGTCCACGCTGATATGTACATACCTAGCAGTTCTTTTGTTTACCGTGTGCAGCCAAATTCGGACACAACTAGACTCATAACTCTTGTATGCAATCGAGGTATTCCAGCATTATGCATTACAGGAAATTTTATCTGCCCGAAATAGCGTGGAGAATTGAAAAAATTATGATTATAATACTACGCGACGCCTATGGGAACCCATAAAAAGTAAAATCGGGGCAAGCCCACAGAATTATCTTATACAATAATAGAAATATGTTAAGAACATTATTCCGTGTTAGTTAATAACATTAAAATTAACACAGACGTTTTGTGAGTTTATATTTAGAAACGAGCAAACACTAGCTTAAGCTTCGCATTAGACCGGGTCACCGGGTCACCGGGTCAGGGGGTCTACCGGGTCACTGGGTCAGGGGGTCTACCGGGTCACCGGGTCACCGGGTCAGCAGAAAGTGACCCGGTTTCATCTCTGATACTTAGCAAGTGGACTGTGGACTGGCAATTATGGCCCACCGTACTTATAGTCGAGGTGACTGTCCCTTTTTGATATGCAGAGTGCGGTTACTAGGGACGTTTATCGTATCGAATCAATGCACCATAATAGAAAAGTAAGGCCTAAAAATAGTGCCACAAAAACTAAGTTGCCACAACCGAGCACTAAAACTAAGAACAAAAACCAAAAGTTTGTAATCCAGCCGAACAATAAGTCCAGATTAATGCAGCAACTCAGCAGACAGACAAAATGCAGATGACTAGTCAGCATATGCAAATGAGCTTTCCGAGCATATGCATGCATATACAACATGCATACATATGTACAGCTCTGGCTGACACATTTACGTACAAAGTCAAATAACCCGGGATTTTCCCGACATTCCTATAATTATGTAAATACTTGCAGAAATAAACGTATATTGATTCTAGTTTTGATAGTATTATGTTGTAAACTTTTAAAAAAGATTTGCGTCTAATTATTTTCTTTTATGTTACATGTAAATAATAATTGGTACATGCTTTGTTGTAAAACACTTAAATCCATTCTTGTCTATCTATCCTCCTTTACGTTACACGTAACTAAAATCTGGTATATGCTTAATTTTGAAAAATCTATGCCGAATTTTTTGTTTGAATTAGATGTTGTTTGATTGCTGTTTTGTTTGTTTTGATTAGGTCATTTTCCTTGTGTGCAGTTTGTATCTTTTTAGTTTTTCATTTGCGATTCTTTTGCCCATAAATGGTCATGATAATGCACAGATTCATCTTTTCTTCAATGAGCTGATAAACCACTCCACGTGTGAATTCAGGCGTAATAATGTTTGTAGCAATTCTGTAAGCGCTTCGCTTCAAATACCAACTTGGTTGCTATAGCACATTTATGTGTTGTTTGCACGCGCTCGTTAGCTTGTTTTGCAGGCTTTCAAGACAATCACCAAAAAAATTTTGATGTGGACGCAGGAAAAATTTCCCTGAAGATCCCGATAATTAGAAATCCTTAGAAAATCCACTTCTGTGAAAAAGGCTTTACCCATTATTTCGTCTTTGCCGATCGTTGAAATTATGGCCTCAACAAAAATTATGTAAGAAAATTGCGAAAGCAAAACTATCACGATAGCAGCTACATTGTAGTGTTTTCATACAAAAATACAAGTGAATTTATCTACATAATGCATATAGATTCTTTCGTATTGTTCTTTCACTACATTTTTGGTCGGCACATCAGTACCGGGTAGATGGCGCGTGTAAGCGTGCACAGGACGCAGGATTTCCCCCCCAACCCTAAGCTCTGTTTGTGCTATTATTGTGTCCAGCTAAAAAACACCCCCACCCCCTCCCCCGCTATTTGCGCCAAGACGCTACTACACAAACCCAGCTCCCACCCTCTCCCCACCCTTCCCCCCTATCAGTTCTATACGCGCTATTTGCGCTATATTGCGCATATAGCACCTAAAATAGCGGCTATAGCGCATCGGAAAATAGCGCTTTTTTCCAATTATAGAAAATTTCAAAATCCGGAGAAAATCAAAGTCCTATAGTAGCACGGCGCTATAATAGCACTTATAGCGCAAATAGCACTCTCAAAAAGCGCTATAGCGTAAATAGGGCATATAGCACCTTCGATAGCGCATATAGTGCAAATAGCCCATATAGCACTCCCAAAAAGCGCTATAGCACAGATAGCGCATATAGCACCTTCCATAGCGCATTTAGCGCAAATAGCGCATATAGCACTCCAAAAAGGCGCTATAGCGCATATAGCAAAGTCCATAGCGCTTATAGCGCATATAGCGCATATAGCGCATAGAAAAAGCGCTATAGCACAAAAAGTGCTATTTCGATTTCGCTTACACGTGTTTGTTACCCAATTTCGATTTCGCTTACACGTGATAGGTCATTATACTGCTCTTTGCAGCGTAGTTCGCACATATTCAGACAGATATGCATTTTCAAGATTCATTATTTTTTGATTCATTATTTTGCCTGTTATGCCACAGCACAACAGGTTTTTAATTTTGATTCTGGCGGATGACACAGGACTGTGAGTGTGCTATAATAAGCTTGTGCTTTTGTTTACAGTGCAATTTGGATCACGTCGTTTGGATTGTGCGCGTCTCTGCATTGTCCAGCACAAAAGTCACACAGGAATGAGTGTTCCGTTTCACTGTGTGTTCGTGTAGCTCATCTAGGTCACGTTTTGTTCGTGAGTCAGATTGCTGTTAATGTTGCTATCTGATCATAGAAGTCATAATTGGCAAAAGCTTGCTGCAATATATCTGCGCATGTGTGAGTACAAATTGCAAACTCGGTACATAAGTGCCTTGTGCCAAATACAATTACACCAGACACAGTTTGACACACAGTTTGTTTATATTTCTTTCCATACAATCATTAGTAGGCTCATACGATAGATAAAGAAGATGTACTGGCTGTCCTATGTTAATTTATATCTCAAATGCATATATTACAACTACGGTATGTATTGCGTTAGAATTGCAACTGGTAGATATTGCCTAGCAAGCAGCGACAAGATCCATGAGTGTGTCGTGTTTTACCAAAAATCTGTGCAGCAAATGATTCTGTAGCAAGTGTTTCGGATGTGTTGTTTGTTTTAATTAAAACAAGCACGTCTTGCGAGTAGGGGTAAGCACTATTTCTACAGATTTCGTTGCGACATGCTTGGTACAGTGCCGAGGATATTCTTCGAATATAAACCGCGGCACTAAAGTTTTTAAATTGCATCTTGCTTTAAATACACAGGGCTCTCTCACTCACTAGGCAGTCAGACTCGAACACCGATTGTTCGGTCATTCATTGAGTTACGTCCGTGATTGAGAGGTCACAAAACCGCTTTTCAATAGAGTTTAATGCTGAATAAAACCTAGGTATGTAGTTTAGTCACTTAAGGGTCTAGGACAAGTTTTTAGTTCTGAGCGCTCAGACTTGAAAGTTTGTGAAAAATTTGCGCTTTCGCTCAGACATAGACTTAGTATATATAAACTGACAAGAGCACATAATAGAAAGAGTATGACACTCTCCCTATTATGCCTTGGGCTTACGTCCAATACAGAGTACAAAATAGCCTTTTTCTGTGCGGTTTTAAGGGGGCTACCTCCCTCAGTTCTGGAAACTATGAAAGGGACCCCACGCAATCTAAGACACTAAGCAAAGTTTTTCGTTAATGTACCCATAAGAGGGGGGTGTCTACCCCTCAGTTGAATACAGGGTCTTGGAATGAAGGGAAGCTACCGCCTACTCAAATGATTACAGTGTCTTGAAATGTGGGGGATACCCCTTACCCCCTCAAACCCGTACATAAATAACTCCGCATTGGACGCAAGTCCCAAGCCAAGATACTAGAGTATCATAATCTGCTATTATGTACTCTTAATAGTGACAAAGCAACCCTGCGGTTGCCATAGTTGAAAGCGAGCGATAGACTACACATCGTTCGCTGATGCACACAAAGTTGACTTCTGTCGTCGCAATCAGAAATTGTAATGAGGCCGAAAGAAAATGCTATAATTTTCGATGAAATAAGTTGAGCATGGGTGCTTAGTGAGCATGAGATTCGTTGTGTGGCACTAGGTATAATAGGTCTAAAAATAGTCACTAAATGGCAAATCTGCAAATACTGAAAAATAATTCACAGATCAAGTGACTAGAATAAGGCGAAGCCAAGTTTCAATTACACACAGCGTGTTTCGTTTCGACTACACTCTACTTTAATGACAATTATCACACACCATGAACATCTAGGATCAAAATACACTACTAACACACACGCACACACGCAAATTGTTTCCAAAAGCTGCTTGTAATGAACACATCGTGTTTCGTTTTCACTACACTATACGTTCGCTTGCGTTCACCTTTCAGAAATTCACCTTTCAGAAAGTCACCTTTCAGAAAAGATTTTCTCAACGTTCACCTTTCAGAAAACTGAAATTTCTCAACGTTCACCTTTCAGAAAGCCAAAATGTTGGAACGTTCACCTTTCAGAAAGTTGAAATTTTGTAACGTTCACCTTTCAGAAAGCTAAAGTGTTGGAACGTTCACCTTTCAGAAAGTTGACACTTTGCAACGTTCAGCTTTCAGAATTAAAATTTGTAAGTTTATACGTAATTATATATGCATACCAAACAATATTATAACTATATATTTATTATTTATTCTGTGACTACAAATACAAATTATTAATTCATAATTTAACCTAATTTTTTTACGTAAATTTTCAGTAGGTTCCCAAAACTTTAGTTCTTAGCTATCAAGCCTTTACCTTCTTTCATCCCCCGAAAAAGCAGCCACAGAAGTAACCCAAAACTTTAAAGACATTTCCATTTGTCAATCATATTCAAATTTTTGGAGTGTCTCACTAACTCTCATTGCAAAAATGTCATTTTATCATCTACAAGCTCAGTAAATCAGTTTATACAATATACTTATTATACTTACAATAAGTTACATGTACTTAACATTGTTTTTACAAAAATTCAGATCTTTTAGCTTTCATTAAGGTTATGAAATTTGAATCGGATCGGATCGGATCGCCAATCAATCATCCCGATCAGCATCAAAATTTCGGACCGATCCAATCCCATCCACATCACGGTCCGTGTCCGGTCCGCTTCCGTGTCCGAAAATTTGTCCATAATATTTGTTTGTCTCCGGTCCACTTCCGTGTCCAAAATGTTGTCCATAACATTTGTCCGTGTCCGTATTCGTAAGCAGCATCATTTTATTCTTCGATCGACTCACTTGGCACCGTGCATATGCAAAGAAAATAACGGCACCATGTCGTGCTCAACATAATACGTACAGAACGAACGTTTAAAAAAATAATAGAAACGTTCTAAACACACTAAAATCAAGCTGACTAGCTGAAACTACGACACAACCCACAATATTTTGTGTACGCACGTACACGTGACTACAAAAGCTTTAATCTGATTGGCCAATTCTTTACGGACACGGAAAAAAGTTGAACGGAATTCAACTTAGCGTCCGGCTGCAGCCCTTACGGACATTCATAGTAAAGGCTTCAGACATGAAGTTTTGAGAAAAATATGTGTCTGTTTGATCGAAAAAAACCTAGTTGGGGGTTAACATTTCAATGACCGCAACTGAATACTTTTACGGACACGGACAGCCCTTACGGACAAGTATGAACCGGGCTTAAGGCTCATTCCTTTGCCCACGGGTGGACCTGGTTCGTGGGTTGGGTTGAATCAATCTGCATGCATTGGAACCCCCAGAAGTATATAAGTTTACACTAAATTAGAATTAAATTTAGCAACAAATCGTCAAAAATCTTAGCAAAAGAAATAAAATTGCAAAGCCAACCGAATAACACAGTTAATCAGAATTTGCTGCACATTCGGAACTAACGTCTTGAGTCTGTTTACTTGACTGCCTTAAAATTTACCGTTTAATCAGGTGAATGAATGGTCCCTAGTGGTCAAAACCTACTGAAAATTTACGTAAAAAAATTAAGTTAAATTATGAATTAATAATACGTATTTGTAGTCATCGAATAAATGATAAATATATAGTTATAATATTGTTTGGTATGCATATATAATTACGTATAAACTTACAAATTTTAATTCTGAAATCTGAACGTTGCAAAATGTCAATTTTCTGAAAGGTGAACGTTCCAACATTTTGGCTTTCTGAAAGGTGAACGTTGAGAAATTTCAGTTTTCTGAAAGGTGAACGTTGAGAAAATCTTTTCTGAAAGGTGACTTTCTGAAAGGTGAATTTCTGAAAGGTGAACGCAAACCTATACGTTATCGACGATTATCACACACTATAAACATCCAAGATCAACACACATTACGAACACACACGCACACACAAATAGTGTATTACTGCGACCTACAGATTGTTACAATGCAAATATGCACAGAGATCAAAGATACGTGTTACTTTGAGCTTTTGCATTCTAGTATATACGCGGCGGCTGAGGCCACTGCATAAAAACAAGAAAATATCGATGCACAACAACCTTTGGTCAGTTTACTTAAAAAGTTTGGCTTGATACTTACAGAAAGTTTTGCCGCAGATTGAGCTTGTTTACAAAAAACTTTAACCCTTTCATGCCTGGAGGGGCCATATGGCATCAACGTTATGAATACCCTATCTGGGTCTATAAAACTTGGCTAGTTAATTCTAGTCAGCTAATCCTCGAACGTTTTATTTACCAATCGTAAATTTTTGTGTTTCGCAGCCAAATTTTACTTCTACTGCCATACAACAAAACCTATGCTTAGTTAAACAATGTGAAAATTAGCAAAACTTTTTCACTGACTTTTTCACCGCAAAAGTAGTATTTTCTTTATGGCCACATTATGATAATTAATGCAACTCCGGCAGTCAGCTTTTTGTGCATCAGGTACAACGGATATTGTAGTTTATTTCTAGCACTTAAATATGGCAAGCGCACGGTTGCTGTGTTAATACTCTAGGGTGGGTACATATGCCTGAGCGATGGCGCAAATTTTTACAAATTCTCAACTTTGAGCGCTTATAACTAAAAAACGGTGCGTCCTAGACCCTTAATCGGCTCATTATGTTTTGTTCACCATTCATTTCTATATTGAATGGTGGTTTTGCAATCTCGCTACGACGCATGTAGCTCGAGCAATGGCCAAAAAACTAGAGGGTGTCAGAGTCCGGCTGCCTAGACAGGGAAAGTCCCGGCATGAAAGGGATAACCAGGGAAAAACAAATCTTGTTATATTTTTAGTCTAGTTGCAATTTCTTGGTAGTACTAGCATAATTGCTCATTTTTGAGCTTGTTGACGGAAAAATTCAAGACTCAGTTTCTTTTTTTAATTTACAGATTTAAGACTACTTCAATTAAAAGTCAGGCCAATAGTATTTAGCTTCACTTGATAGTTATTAGCTTGATAGTTATTTAGCTTCACTTTAAACTATGTGTACATTTATAGGTCTTTTATATATTCTTAAGCTACTGCTTCACCGTTTATTCTATATGGCCTTGTTATTCTGTTTTTGAAAGCTGCAAGGTTCATGGTATGTTTTTTCAAAACAGAGTTTTTTATAAATAAACGTGACAGGAGAGTGCAGAAGACACGGGTTTGCATGGAGTTTTCAATGCAGCACGTCTATCTGACAGTTCGACAAATCACGAACATTGGAGAAATTACTTTTTTCCCTTTATCAAAGCTTAAATTGGCAATGGCAGGGTAACCCGCCATCCCGTTTACACCCTGGGCCGCCAGTAAAAATTAATATTTCTCGATGTTATCAAACTAGTTTTTCCATTTTTTTGTAGTTTTGAAGAAATTAGCTTGTTCACTTTTGAAACATTTTTTACAACTTATGCGATGCTTTTCGATTTTGCATTTTAATTTTTGCTTCTGTATTCCCAATTTTCTGAAAGAGTAGTGCTAAATCATGTTTTTTGTGTAAGCATTTAATTCATGTTGTGCATGTACGTACATATATACTACGTACATAAATACATGTAGTTGTACGTACATATATACTACGTACATAAATACATCTATGTATGTAGCTTAACTGAGGCTACTGATGCAGCATAACCAATGATAATGGGGACAACAAATTGTATGTAAAAAAAACTTAACGTCGCAATATCAATAATTTTACTGAACTAATAATACAATGAAAAGCGTGACAAAAGCATCACACCTCACAATTAGGCACTACAAACTCTCGCCCATCTCTCTCAGTTCTCTCTTAACACGAAGCATACATGACGCAGCGCACCAAGATGTCGCGCCGTAAGAGAAAAGAACAAAGAGAAAATCGACCTCGAGCGCACATCTGCAGCCGGCTCCATCCCCCCGCCGCGTTCAGATTACAAAAGGCGGGGTCTCACCCCCCCCCCCCCCCCCCCCCATTATGCAAAAGTACTAAATATTAGTTTAAATATTGTTCGAAATGTAACGCAAATTTAGGGTTATTCTTCTATTCTGGAATACCTAAAGTAAAAAATATTGCCGTTAGTAAACAATACGCAAATCCAACTATAATGCGACTACAGACAGACTTTACATTAAATTGTTACATTAAAACCATAATTAGAACACAGCATCTGCCGTTTTGCTATAACTATGCTATACGACAGTTATTTTAAAGTTTCATAGCTTACAATAGTTTTCTTAGTTTACAACAATCAGTGGACCAGTAATTGTAGGATAATTGAGCTTCAGTTCTGGTTCTGAAGTTTCTGTTTGTTGGCACCAAACATCCAAAATGTTTCTTAGCCTTCTTGGCCGTATCCCATATGTTTCCAATATATGTTCACAATTATTGTTGGTAACTAAGAAAGTCGATTGGGCTTCTCCCATTCCATTCCAAGCCACCCGTCTAAAACACTAGTTTTTGTTAAATTATTTAGTAATTGTTAAAATTAATAACTAATCTTTGTTGCTCGCATAAAGGCTATTTCTGTTGCCAACTGTTGAATGTCATGTACGAATTTCAGTTATTGGAGTGGGCACTGGGCAGTGGCTGCGATTCCCGCCAGCTCGGAATATTTTTTGAAATTGTTTCAAACTTCAAATTTTTTGTTTTTGTCTTGTGATTTCAAGTCGTTATTCAAGTAATAATTTGTAGCACGGTCAAGCGTGCTGTCATGTATTTGTACGCACGCTGTGCAAGGGAAACTCCGTCTGCGTGGTACGAGTGCGCGAAGCGCACCAGTGCGACGCACGGGGGTTTTCCTGCACGCGCGCTTTCAGACGTGTAGAAATAGGCTCAATCGTGCTATACAGTACTTGTATGACGACTTAAAATCATATGACTTAAAATTTAAATCCAGAAAAAAAATTTTGATTGGAAAAGTTTTAATCAATTGACTGCTAGCAGTGGAGGCTCAGTAGGTAGGATGACTTGAACGACAATTGTTTGTTTTTATGACGTTCGTTTGATTCCCGGGTTTCTGATATTTAGCGTTCCGTACAAGTTCTGTGTACAAGAACTTGTACGCACGCTGGAGTGTGCAGAAGAACTTGTACAGCTGATTTGTAGCACAGATTACATCTGCCAAGGAGTTATACAATAAAGGTTATATAACGCTTGCAGCATGGCAGCAAGTACACTTCAGAACATGTGTAGTTCCTTAATAACTGCCAGCGACGTATGCTTCAAAAATTTTTTCGGCGTAACGGGATTCGGCCTAGCGGTGAAACGCCCAGTTGAAGCCATATTAAAGTTTTTCTTATTTGATAGTGGTGCTGGGTTTCGCCCACTGGGGGCCGGGGCTGGGGCTGGATTTTACCAACATCCATTTTTTTCGTTATTGGAAAGACTTTGGAGCTACTCAGCAGTGAATGTGAAAAAAAACAGGTATTTAAAATCAGTTTATCCACAAAAAGCGGCAGCGTTTTAAATTTCTTCTGGAATAATGACACTCAGGTCTCACAGTGTAACAGCTCCTCACTCAGCAGAAGAGATTGTACTATCACCAGTTTCGTTTTTAAAAACTTATTGTACTGTGCGGTTTTGCCCACCCGCGTCCTTGTGGGGCTCAAGGGACCTGCTAAACCGACTAGGAACGAGGCCTAGCCGCGGTCGAGGTCCTGACGGAACCGATAGGCTCGATCGGGCGGCAAATACCACGCTTCACGCACTACAAATGGGCCACTAGGTAACGAAACTACTGAGCACTGGCCCTTGGACCCAAGTTAGGGGTCCACTCGAAGCTACTACTTAAGGAACCTAACCAACTAATACACCTGAAAATACAAAACATTTATTACACAAAAATCAACACAGAATAACCAACCGGTACTCGAGAACAAACTAACGACGAAACAAAACCCACCCAAAAACGGTTTTTACTCACAAAAACTACCCCAACCCAAACTTAACAACGACCCGAAATTAACAATCCAACCGTCCGCATCGAAGATTGGCAACCAACCGATTTCTTTTCTCAGCCGGCCCAAGTAATCACACAAACGAGAAAGAACGCTGACTGTTATTGCAAATCTAACCTCATTTGCATATTCACAAAAATTGGACACGTACGTATATTACTGCAGCAGGCTGCCAGGCTGCTGGGTGGGTAATGCACCCAGTACGTATATCGCCACACCCGCCCGGCCTCAGATGATTGTGGCTCGCCCTCGAGCCACGGACCAATCGAGTGGTCCTCAGTGTCTAGGCCAGAATTCGAGACCTATGAGCCCTATTTCAGCCGGGAGCAGTAATATACGTCCAATAGAGCACAAAACATTAACTAGACAGTAGCAAAAAAACTGTGATAACTGGAACAAGTAAATACGCCATTACAACTACACGCAACACAGTACACAACAACCGAATACAGCCTGACAGACAAAAAAAGGACTGATTACAACCAACCAGCAAATTACTACTAATACTAACAAGGAGACTAATACTAACAACAAAGCAAGAGTTGTCACACTGACAAAACAAAGGATAACATTATAGCATCTTAACAAAACAGAAATAACGTCAATACTGACACGACATCAACAACAAAATAAATGGCCGATATGAGTAATCAAAACAAAAATTTGTGTAGTTTCTTCGCAATCGCTGATCGTCCTAATATCTGTATATACACGAAACAGTTCTGTCCAAGATATTAGACAATATAATGTCCAACTTTGGCTAAATATTTGG
Source organism: Trissonchulus sp. WLG1_4 (assembly GCA_030248245.1). Lineage (NCBI taxonomy): Eukaryota > Metazoa > Nematoda > Enoplea > Enoplida > Ironidae > Trissonchulus > Trissonchulus sp. WLG1_4. The sequence continues at coordinate 16,413 of JASANF010005536.1, forward strand.
TAGTTAATAAGGCTCAATAGTTAGCGCAGTTCACTGTCTCAAGATAAAGCTGTCCAGGGCCCGATTTATCGAAGCAAAATGTTCGTCATCAGAAATGTTCGTCATCGAAAATGTTCGTCATCGAAAATTCTGGATTGATCGAAACATTTTCGATGACGAACATTTGCTTTTTCGATGACGAACATTTGTTTTTCAACGGCGAGTTCGTCATCGAAAAAGCAAATGTTCGTCATCGAAAATGTTCGTCATCGAAAAGTTCGTCATCAAAAATGTTCGTCATCGAAAAAGCAAATGTTCGTCATCGAAAAAGCAAATGTTCGTCATCGAAAAAGCAAATGTTCGTCATCGAAAAAGCAAATGTTCGTCATCGAAAAAGCAAATGTTCGTCATCGAAAAAGCAAATGTTCGTCATCGAAAATGTTCATTATGGAAAATTTTCAGCGTTCGAAATTAGATCAGTCGTTCTAAGTTCTAACATTCTGAATTAGAACATTTTCATTAAAGTCTAAATTCTCTAATAATAATAACTACTACTAACTACTTCCAATACTACTACTACTACTTAAGACTACCTAATACTAGTAAAATTGAGGTACAATAAAGTATTGAATTTAGTGGTTCTGTCTGGTGTCAATGGATAGTGGCAAACTCTCAAAGTTGAATATTATTTTGTTTCAACTTTTGCGCAACATTAACCAAAGTTTTGAAAAACTTTACGTAAATCCTTTTGCCGAAAGAGACTAATTTAATAGTTCAGAAAAGCTGAAAAGCTGGTTATGATTTCACAGAGCTCGGTTCATATACTCGCCCTTGTCCTTGTCCCTATCATTTTGTCCTTGAGCAATTACAAAATTACCTGGCCAAATAAGCCGATTTTTGGCATGAAAATATTTGACCTCAATTCCAGACCGCATACAAAAATCATATAAAACGCTTCCGTTAATTCTTCACAGCAGCTGACCGAAATGTGCCCTAGTCCTTCTTGTCCCTCTGTGTTCTCAAGGACTAGTATGAACCGGTCTTAAATTAAGTACGCCTGAACCAAATGCTTGAAACGGCCAGCCAACTCTCTTTGCAGTATGGTCGCAGATATCAGTTATTCAGTTAACAGCTATTAGGGTCGATTCACACTTCAGTAGGGCATACGGACAAAGCCTGTATAATCCGTTTTTTAATTCTTACTTTTTAAGGCAAACGCGCATAGTTTGGGCCTAAGTTGCGTTCATATTTTTGAACAGTATGTCCGTTTGTCCGTATGCCCTGGAGTTTTGGCTAGCCGTTCAGTTGGTCCTTATGTCCATACGGCAGCACCGTTATTTTAATAATTAATATTAAAAATTGTTATTAAAAATACTTTCAATTTCAATTATTTTATTAATATTAATATTAAAAAATAAATGAGCTGCGCTATTTATATGAATATTTAATTAATAGTAAATAAGGTTGGCTATTTATAGTAATATTAAAATTACTGCCAACTGCTTATGTACCTAAAGATGTTCGCAGTTGAAATTTTCAACAGAGGTACCAAGCTCCGTTGAAATGTTCGTCATCGAAAAAATTTTCGATGACGAGCTTTTGTCATTTAGAACATAATAATGTTCTAAAAGACCAAAGCTCGTCATCGAAAAATTTCTCGATGACGAACATTTTCGATGACGAACTTTCGATGACGAACATTAGTCTTTTGATAAATCACCGTTGAAAAAACAAATGTTCATCATCGAAAATGTTTCGATCAATCCAAAATTTTCAATGACGAACATTTTCGATGACGAAAAATTGTTTTTTCAATAATGAACATGTATTTTCGATGACGAACATTTGGTTTTTCGATGACGAACATTTGGTTTTTCGATGACGAACATTTTTGATGACGAACATTTGTTTTTCGATGACGAACATTTTTGATGACGAACATTTTCGATGACGAACTTTTGATGACGAACATTTTCGATGACGAACATTTTGTTTCGATAAATCGGGCCCAGGATTAGTCGGCTGATCGTCCAGCACGTCCGGCGTCTTGGTCTTCGGCGCGATAATGACGCATGAACCGTCGGGCTTCTTCTAGCAAGATTCCACAAACGTTGCCCCCTCGCCAGCCTCGAGCGCTCCCCTCAACCGCCATCTGCCCCCGTCCGGCACGTTCCCAGCTCAGAGGACCACGGTTAACCTCAACCGGTCCTAAAGCGAACGCCTGATCATTTGCAGATCTGCCGCACTCCCAAAAAGAGTTCCCAGTAACTTCGACCAGAACATCGTAGCCTGTACGATCGAGCTGGTGCCACGCCCACTCCGACTGACAAAATTTCTCGATCATCAAGTTCAGCATAACTTGAATTGCTGGGAATGGGTACCAATCCTGAGCATTGAACGGAATTGCCCGGCGCCCCAGTTTTTGAATTTCGTGGGCAAACCGAGACTGCGCGATCGTGGCGGCCGAGAGTTCGTCCCCCAGCATTTTCGCTCGCACATGCTGGTAAGCTTGTCCAATCGATTCGTAGCGCTGTCCCCGAAACGTAAATGGGGATTCCGCGAAATTCGATAATGGTGACGGACTCCGAAAAGGGTGAAGACCCTGGCGACCAGACTGAATTGCACTCAGCTGGGAATGGCCCGCAACAAAATCAACGACGGGCTCCGACGGTCGATACGGGCTGCCGTCGTACAACTCATCGTTTAACAACAAACTCGGACAGGCAAGGTAGAAAGCAGTGCGAAAGGCTTGCCAAAGTCCCTGCCCAAAACCAACAATCTCGATCAGACAATTTTCTTCCTGATAGGCCTCGCTGATTACAGGTGGGGCTAGTTGTAGCTTCACAGTGCACGCGTCGTAAGCCGGGTCTTTGTGGCTATCTGTTTGCCAACTGAATTGGGCCTCCGTCCACACCACGTCAGGCGGTAGACGGTTGACAAGACGTCGGGCTTCCCGGACCGCAATTCTGTGGCTCTCACAGGGCTGAATCCAAAGTTCCACCAGCTCCGGCGCTACTGTTTCTGCAGCCTGCCCCGCCTGCGCTCGCGCAAACACCTGCATCACCGCGGCTTTTTTTGACGCAATCAGGCGAAGAGCTTTGTGCCCAAACACGCCATGAGAATGGTTCTGCAATGGGCAGCTGAAAGAAAGGCAGCGAATGCTTGGCGTCTGACGAATTCGGGGCGGTAACCTCTCTGAGTCAATCGGTTTCGTCTGGGGGCGTCCCCAGCGGACCACTCGAATTGAGCCTGGCGTTAGGTGAGGTGATAGGGGTCGGTCCGCACCGTCGTCAACTACACCGGAGCCGCCATGGACCGTCGAAGAGTCACTGAGTTCCCCTTCTGACCGCTGGGGTGAGTGGTCGTTCACTTCGTCCACGACCATTAGTTCAACCGGCGCTGGTGGATCGACATTCACGACTTCAACTGGGCCAGCATCCGCCGAACCCACCCGGTTCTCGCCTCCGTTTTGCCAGTCCCATCTCATTACCGCCTTTGCCGCGATTATGGACCTCACACTGCATCGGTGCAGCTTCTTTAGGTCCTTCACGCCGACCTTTGCTAGTCGAGCGCTCGCGTCGGGCTGCCGTTAGCACGTCGCCGGATTCTTCCATAGGGTTGTCAATATAAAGCGCTGCAAAGTTGGCGACAGCCTGGTCTTGTTCCGCGTTCATGGAACCTCGTGGACCAGCCCAGTACGCTTCCGCGTGCCGATAACTCGCGTCGACCGACTGTAAGCGGTCGAATTCTTCTTGCCACATTCTAGCTTGGGTGCGATTGCACTAGCGTAGACGTGTCGCATGTGTTCGTCCTTCAAAATGTCAAAGTACAGTGGGTGGCGCAACATTTGCGTTTTGCGTATACGACAACGCCGATCCGAAAATTTCGCGCATCCGCTGCATGGCCCGCCGCTGTCGACGTCGATCAGGGTTGACCCGTCTTCGCTGCCCCCAGCGTCCTGTCGTGGAATGCAGCCGATCACGGCCTGACGATCGACCAAGCTCGCGAGGTCGCATGTTGAAGACCACTGAAGAATTAGGGTCAGATATAACACCTGAAACATTAACAGCATTTTTTTAGTATTCGAACATTATTGCTAGCCACCTCCCCCCCGTGAAATTCGACGAAATTCAGATCGGAAATAGTCGCGGTAGCCGTATTTGGGCAAGGTTTTAGCCGGCTGACATTTACAATCTCGTCCCTGCCGTCAAAACCTTCGGGGGAAATTTTAAGGACCAACTCTAAGGAATAAATTCTGATAACTTGGTAGGGTCCCTTAAATTTTTCAACTAGCTTACGTGTTTGACCGGTAGGCAAAGGAAACTTGCTGCGGTCTAGGTACACTAAGTTTCCAACTTTGAACCGAATCAACTTGTGATTTCGTACGTATTGGCGTTTCTGACGCTCATGTGCGGTGCGCAAGTCCGCACGCGACCACGACCGCGAATTTTGTAGTCGATCAATTAACTGCAATAAGTAGCTGTCATTTTGCGCAGTATTCTCAGTTTTGAGACCTTTTTCCAGTAGAGCCTCTAGGGGCAACCGTGGTTCTCGCCCGTACAGTAGCATAAACGGAGTCTCTTGGGTAGAGAACTGAACCGAGCAACGATAACACCACAACACATAAGGCAGTAACACATCCCAATCCGTCTGGTGTGCGTTTACATACTTGCTGAGAACCTGCTCAAAAGTTCGGTTCAGCCTCTCAACCAGTCCATCAGTTTGGGGATAAAAAGCTGCTGTCCGCAGCTTAGTAAAACCCATCAGTTGCGCTAACTCCTTTTTAAATAGTCGGCTTTCAAAGCTTGGGTGTTGGTCAGTGAGCACGTCGCGGGGGACACCATGAAGACTGAACACCCCTTCAACTAAGACCCGTGCGAGCGTGCAGGCATTTTGATCGGGCAATGGAAACGCCTCAACCCACCTGCTAAGGTAGTCGCTCACTATCATGACGTGACGATTTCCTGCCGTTGTCTTAGGTAAACTGAAACAGTCTAACGCGATCTGATCGATTGGGGCTTCTACAGTGTCCATCATAAATTGTAGCGGACCTCCCCGTCGATGGGGTCCTTCGTTTCGACGCAGATACACCGGGCAAGACAAACTGTACTGTTGGACGTCACGGGCCATGTCGTTCCATAAGTACCGCATCCAAACTTTATGATACGTTTTTCGGAACCCAAAATGCCCACCACCGGTTTTTGCGTCGTGGCATTTTTTTAGAATTTCAAGCCGAAGTTTTTCGGGAATTATTACCAGTTCGAAAGTATTTTTGGCGATGCGTTTTCCAAAATCGCTGGTAACAAGGCGGTAAAGAATTCCGTTAAGCCCCAAGTTGTAAAAAGATGCCATGCGTAGGACCCAGTTTTTCTGTCGCTCATCTTTGGGCAACAGTTTGACGTTCTTGTACGCAATCATTGGTGCCGTTTTGGGATCGTTGAGTTGGGCTCGGCGCAACTCCTCAATCTACGACGCGACTGCGTCAACTGCAAGGTTCGACACTTCTGAATTCTCGAGCGCGTCCAAATCAGGATCTATGGTCATCGCGGTATGTGGCTTTTCGGTCAGGTCATACATTCGCGAGAGTGCGTCGGTATTCGTGTGCGCTTTTCCTGCCTTGTGCAGGATTTCATAGTCAAACTCAGCCATCATAGTGATCCATGTATGAAATCTGGCGTTTGGAGCTTGGCGTTTCTTAAACATCGATGCTAATGGAGCGTGATCTGTCAGTATTGTGAAGTGATTACCCCACAGATACGGTCTAAAAGTTTTGACGGCCAAGACCAGCGCTGCTCCTTCCAAGTCAGACGATCCATATCGCGATTCAGCGTCTCTGGTGCGCCGACTAATATACGCTACCGGTTGTCTCTGACCTTCGGCGTCTTCTTGCTCTAGGATGGCTCCAAATCCGACCAAGCTAGCGTTTGTGCTGACCGAAAACGGCTTGCTAAAGTTTGGAAACGCGAGGACCGGCGCGGAAGTGAGCTTATCCTTGAGATCACTGAAAACGGCTTCACATTCTTGGGTCCAGTCAAACTTAGCCTCCTTCTTCAGTAGGCGAGAGAGGATATGCAGTTTTGGCGAATCCTTCGATGAAGCGCCGATAATAACTAGCTAGTCCAAGAAAGCACCTAACCTTTTCGACACTCCCTGGCCGCGGAAACGTCTTGACGGCCTCCACTTTTTTTGGGTCCATCTGTAACCTTTTTGCGGACACCACGTGGCCAAAAAAAGGAACACTACTACGACCGAACTTACACTTAGCTAGTTTCAGTTTGAGCCCATGTTTCTGGACGCGTTCCAAAACTCGTCGAAGGTTCGCGATATGATCATCCTCGTTATCGTCCCAGAAAAGCACGTCGTCAATGTAAACTTCTACGCGATCAAGGCCCGCCATACAGACCAACATCATGCGCATAAAATGACTTGGCGCATTAGAGACACCGAAAGGCAAAACGTTGAATTTGTGTAGGCCGGCATGGGTAACAAAAGCAGTTTTGCATTTGTCAGCTTCGTGTACTGGAACATTCCAATACCCGGCACATAAATCCATGGATGAAAAGATCTTGGCCTTTCCTAACCGATCTAGTAGGTCGTCAATACGGGGTAACGGAAAGGTGTCGCGAACGGTCACCGCATTTAAGCGACGGTAATCGGCACAAAACCGCTACGCGCCGTTTGGCTTTTTAACCAGAACGACTGGCTAAAACCACGGACTTTCTGAGGGTCTAACTATCCCGCGTTCTAGCATTTCCTTTGGTGACACGCGATACGGTTTATGCGAAATCGGTTTGGCTTGACCTGTATCGATTCGAAAGGTGGACAAGTTGGTGCGCCCAACTTCGCCCTCTTTGTGAGCAAAACAGTCGGAGAACTCAAGATGGACTTCTTTTAGCCGATCCCTACCTATAGTCGTCAACATGCTATCTGATAGGTCTACCTTAGTTAATGTCTCTTTCCCAGTTAGTAGCGCCTTTGGCGTTTGTGGTATTGTGTCTAGCGGGTCATCCTCATCCTCAGATTTAAGGTTAGGATGCACGCTGCACGCCTAAACACGTTGTTGACACTGCACCGGGTTTGGCTCCAACCTAGACAACTGCAGACACATATCAGGACCAGTTGTTAGAAGACTGACATACTCTTGGCGGTTTGTTTCAACGTCAGTGCTGTCTGTTGGTACTGAAAGGGGCAATGGTCTGCTACTATTAGTTGTGTCGCTGTCAGTAACCATAATGTCCTGCAACGACTTCACTTCCCTGACTGGCTGTAGCGTACCCAGTTGTACTCCTCGGTGCAGCTTGACTGGATTATCGGTTACATTGACTATCTGTATTATGAACTCGTTGTTTTGCATCTGGTGAACCGAACGTAACGTGCAGCCACCGCTCCATAGCGTGCCGTAACGTGGGAGGTTACAGCTGCAGCGTGCAGCCTGGGACCTCTATCCTCTGCCGCCGATCTGTAATCCCCCGTTTGTGGTGCGCCACCTATCGCATCGGTCCTGCCATCTGGTCCATATGCAGCTTTCGTGGTGAAAATATGAGAAATCGGCCTTTGGGAACTAAAATTCGTTACATATTGTGGGGCGAGACTCCAGCCGGGTCCAGAAGCCGGCTCGTAAACTCCCTGCTGGGCTAAGTACCTCGGTCTGCCACCAACCCCGATATAAGGCTCGGACCCCGGACCATATGCACCTTGGACTTCTGGGTGGGCATTAGTCCCTCCCGTAGTTACGGCAACCAATGTCACGGAAGGGTACCGTATTTCCGACACCATAGCCATCGTCGGCTGGCCGTGGCCGCCGGTCAGGCCAAAAGGCGCATCCTGGATCCTACCAACAGTTACTGGCAGCGATCAATTTAGGCCCTCTCGTTCTGGAGCTGGATAACCACGCCCTATTCTTTCACTGGCTTGTGGGGTGGAAAAATAAGCCGGCCCTGCCGGGGTGAGAGGACGCTCAGTTTTTCGTGGACGGAAACAGTTAAAGTTTGGGAGGGTGAGTCGTTCGAACCATCACCAACGTGTCCCCGACCAGTTCCATCTGGCCCCACATCCGGTAAAAATCTACGCATGACAAGCGAATTGGTGCCACTGGCTGATATACCGGTAGGGCTAACGGAACCAGGTAACTCAGCGAATTCACTTTGACCCATCGCTCCATGAACCCCCGGTGATAGCCCATAGCGGCTTTCCACAGGATTGTAAACATCAGGGTCCAAAGCTGAAAATCTAGCTGCCGGAGCTGACGAATACTGCATTGGCGGTAATCCTAGCTCTAGTCTACGGCTGCGCGTCATGACGCCCAACGGGCGCGGGATGGACGAGCGGTCATCAGCCTCGTCCGGATTCATTGTCACCCACTCGTACTACCAGCAGAATTGGCCCAGAATATGCGTTAACTGATTGGGCTACGATTGAGCAAACCACGCTCTGCTACCACTTTGTGCGGTTTTGCCCACCCGCGTCCTTGTGGGGGCTCAAGGGACCTACTAAATCGACTAGGAACGAGGCCTAGCCGCGGTCGAGGTCCTGACTGAGCGGAACCGATAGGCTCAATCGGGCGGCAAATGCACGCTTCACGCACTACAAATGGGCCACTAGGTAACGAAACTACTGAGCACTGGCCCTCGGACCTAAGTTATCGGTCCACTCGAAGCTACTACCTAAGGAACCTAACCAACTAATACACCTGAAAATACAAAACATTTATTACACAAAAATCAACGCAGAATAACCAACCGGTACTCGAGAACAAACTAACGACGAAACAAAACTCACCCAATAACGGTTTTCACTCACAAAAACTACCCCAACCCAAACTTAACAACGACCCGAAATTAACAATCCGACCGTCCGCATCGAAGATTGGCAACCAACCGATTTCTTTTCTCAGCCGGCCCAAGTAATTACACAAACGAGAAAGAACGCTGACTGTTATTGCAAATCTAACCTTATTTGCATATTCACAAAAATTGGACACGTACGTATATTACTGCAGCAGGCTGCCAGGCTGTTGGGTGGGTAATGCACCCAGTACGTATATCGCCACAGTACAGTACACATTGTCGAGTAATTCAGACGTCTCGCTACAGATCTTGATACTTTGGGGCGCATTTGTTCGACGCTTTTGTTCTTTTTAAGGTTCTCTTTTACTCTGGTCAGCGTGCAACAATTCTTTGAGTCGACTTCAAATTTGATAATGGTTAACGTGTGTTCGGAGAGTGCAACAAATCTCTGAGTGCACCCTTGGAAGTTAAGCGGTTATAAGAGCGGTTATCGGAGATATGTAGCATGGCTTCTTACGTGACAAGTACTTTACAACACGATCGAGCCTTTTCTCATACATTTGAGTGCGCGTGTGCTGGGAAGTCTCTTGTGCGTGGAACACTTCGAGTGCGCTTCGCTTCGCGCACTCGTGCCACGTACTCGGCGTTTTTTCTCACATCGTGTGCACAAATACATGAGAGCACGCTTGCCCGTGCTACAAAGTATACTTGTACAGGTTGGGTAGTTCAATTCCGTAGGAAAGATTAGATCTGCTGAATCATCAGCAAGCTAATTTTCTCCGTAACATTTGCACTCAGATCTCACAATGTAACCACTCCTCACTCAATAAAAAAGCTTGCTTCACCTACTTTTTCGAAGCATTGATTCTTACCTAGCATCGCGGACAGTCCCATCGCAATAAATGCTTCGTAGCATAATCTTTCTGTCCTCCTCATAATCCTCGAGGTGTATTCTGCCATGGTAGAACATTATGGCGTATTTCTTTCCACCGTGATCAGTTGTGAAAAATTCTGGGTTAATTGTCACATAACATTTTCTAAAAGTAAGTATGTGATGCAAATGCGTTTGTAAATTTTAATCGTTAACTTTTTTATGAAGAAAAAGTTTTTATTATGAATCAAGGCTTAAATAAAAAAATATAAAATTATCAATTTCATTCAATACTTTTTTGTTTTGCTTGTGTTTTGTACATGACATAAGATAGAAATACACATAAGTACATTAAATGGCGAGCATTTAAACATTTAAATACATTTTTTGATCCGGCGTTTAAGTTAAATCGTTGATTACGTAGACTGCGTTTTGGCGAACATCAGTTACTTACAAACTTATCTCATTCCACAAAAACAGTAACGGATGAAAATTACTCACCCGCGTCCGAATTTAAGGCTGTTGTCAGTAGTGTTCAGAAATGCGTAAACATTTGCTGATTTTCTAACTACAGCAACCACTTTTTCTGCACTGTCGACCGGTAATTTTGACTTGCAATTGGATGCAACGTATGAAAACGTATGAATGTCACAGTCATCGCATTTGTAGAAAATTCCCAATTCACTGTATCCGGCAGCCCAATTGATCAGTTTTTCACTACAGTCGGGTTTAATTGTGGGGCTTGAGGTTTCTTTGTCCATCACATGAATTGTGATCATCCAACTATAATATTTACAACCATTGTATCTGTAATATGTCCATTCATGCTCACAGTTAAATAAAATACAATTTAAAAGTAAAAAATAAAATACAATTCAAAAAATAAGTTTTAAAAAAATTAATATTAAACTGGTACCTTACATTACAAATTACAAAATTACAGCGTCGAAAAGTTATGTTTCTTATTAGCTGTTGCTTTTAGCGTATTATTTAAAATGCAATGGCTTTGGCAGTTGTTGGTGTAGCCAGTCGTTAAGCATATAGGTTTTTGATCTGGCTGCATATTTAGGCACTGACTTTATTTTACATTTATCCATATTGCTTTTATTGTACAGGTACAAAGTTTTTGAGAAGGACTTGACAGAATAACTGAATATATAACCTATATATAATTGTAAACTTTCCTAACTTACGGCATACAGTATTCTGAATCAGGTGCAGCACGAAAATGGTGGAAATACATAAATGAGCTGAAACATACAGATAAGAGTTAAGATTTAAGAAATCATAAATTGTAAGCCCAAAAATATTAGCAATAAAGGTTTGCGTTCACCTTTAAGAAATTAAACTTACAAAAATTACAAGAATTACTTTTAACATTTTATGCCACAAATTATGTTAATTTACCAAAACAGCTCGTATCGATTTGAAACGTAAGTTTGTATGCTACCGTGCCTAATATTTCCGTAATTGTGTCGACAACAAGCAGATAATTTACAGTTACTCATAGCTAACTCCTTTATTGTTATTTCCAAATCGCCACTGAGTGAACTACATAAGTAGGTTATTAATTTTATTAATATTACTAAAATGCCTAAATGGATCGCTTATTGAAACGAATTCTAAAACTGTCGCCATTTTAATGACTGTCCACTTAATTTAGTAGTCTAATAGTCATTTTTGACAACTTGCTAAAAGTGGTTCGATGCATGTCAGTAAACAGTTTGAGCTGGTTACATCGTTTTTATCATCAAATTTACAAATTATAGCTAAAATTTGAGAATTTGCAGTATCTAATTAATGCCTGAACATCAAGCAGCGTATTTTAGTGATTGGCGAACATTTCGAATCAACTTGTTAACTATTGTGCAGCATAATCCAATAGTTTACTACTACTACTACTAAAATTTTATTATTATTTAATTTAATTATATTTTGTTTTAATTTGTTTAATAGTCTAGCTGCATTGCATTCGAAATATAGGTCTCTTGTACTGCCAATACTGCTGGACTGTTTGGCTTCATATTGATCAATTGAAAATAATTCGTAATACAAAATATTGGTCCACACACCAAAGTTCCAAAACGTCAATTATAAAAAGGTCCCATTTAACATAAAAGCTAAAGTTAGCAAAAAAGAAAATTCACTGGAACCATAAAATACTTACCCATCCGAAAACTTTTCAGGGCCATCAGGGTGTAAATGGTGCATACGGTTGTCGAAGTCTGTCATCTTCCATATTCCAGCTGGCACGTGTTCGGAGCCAGCAATTGGACATGAAAATCTGAAAAAATACTAAATGTCAACTTTTTAATGGTTAATGGTGGATTTGTTAATAATTTAAAATTAAAATCATACTCCTAAATTTTTTTTCCATTTCTTTTTACAGAACGTACCTGCTAACTTTGGTGACAAAGCATTGCAATGGACTTATGCAAGGATACTTGAATGGCCCTGAGCAGTGTCAATTGTAGAACCCTGAGTCTGGTGACAATCCGTTCATGCACAATACCATCGTTGACCCCTGTCTGTTACATAAGTATGGGCTATGGCACGAGTTGGCATTTGGCATGCTATAAGTGATTTATACGCACGTTTCTGTGAAACTCCGAGTGAAGGGGGAGGTGTGTACTAAGCGCATGAGAGCACCTGCGGAGTGGGACGCGGTAGTCTACAATAGGACGCAGTAGCATACAGTAATTATGCAATAGACTCAATCCGTTTTAGGGAAGGAACCTTGCCCCCTTTTGGGGGCTACTTGTTAAAACTAACTCAAAGTTTTTGTCTAAAAATCAAGCTTTTTGTGATCTTGTGAAGTATGTCTATTCTGTGAAAGTGTGAAAAGAACGTTGTACGTCTAAGGAAACTTTCAGAAAACAAACGCTCATCTTCACATTTCTCAAAATTGATTTAAATTGCTTGGCTTAGTGAAGTCAGATTTGTTACAAATTTAATACGACGGTATGGTGTATTCTTCGATTGCGGCCATTTATTCCCCTGTGTCCTCCTCGTTTTTTGTATTTTGTATTTGTATTTGTTACTTTTATATCTATAAATACATTTTTACGCCACCACCCTGGTTTTTCTAGTGTTTTTACAGTAGGCAGTTAGTTTTTTGGGTAGATTTTGGGTTTTGGTTAGTTTTTAGTGTGAGGAGTGAGGATGTAGGCCCTATCTTCTGGTTAGGGAGTCACACTTCGGTCTCAGATTCTGGCAATCTACCTGTTAGCGCCAGAAAGACAAGAAAGAAAACTTCACATGGCGAGGCCGCCAGACCAAATTTTGACAGCCCAGGCTTGAAGGTGGGGCCAAATTATGTAAATTTGTTGTTGTTGTTTTTTGTCTGGAAAATACACCCCTTAGACGTTATGCTGCTGATTAGAATACTTTGTTGACCTTGTTTGTAATGTAGGTATAGCGTTCTTGTATTGTCTTTTAAAATCTTGAAGTGTACCAAATTTCACTATTAGTTAATAATAGCAAGCATTAGCAGCTACGACACGAATTTTACACAATTATTTTGATTACTACACGAATTTGTTTGGCTTTTAACACGATTTTAAATCGTGTAAAATAATCGTGTACACGTTTAAAATTAGGGTGTATTTTTGACACGGTTCCTAAGTTAATCAACCTGACGCTAAGTTGATAGTTTAGCAGTAACATTTAAATTTCATGTTTAAATACAATACAATACAATAAAAGTAACGGTTGGAAGCAATAACATTTTTAAAGGATTCCCATTATAATAATACTTAAGATTTGTTATAATAATAATAATAATACTTAAGTAATTATAATAATAATAATATAATACTTAAGTTTTTTGTTATTACACCGTATTCATACAACATAGTATTTACTTTATTTTGGAATTCCCATCTGTCTTGTAACAAGTAAATTGATTCAACTTGATCTCACAATACAGTAATTTGCAATGCTGTTTTAATTCGCTGAAACACCAACTGACAAGTTTACATTTTATTACATTTTTCATGATTTAGAAGATTTGTTTTTACAAGAAAAAATAATTCTATTAAAAATAACTAATAACGTTAACATGCTTTTATCACACAGATCAACACCTATCTACTAAATAAGATTGTTTGCTAACATTTGACATATACAGAAAAACTATAAAAGCACATATTTATACCTTTAATTATCATTTCTTTAGACTAAAGAAAACTACCGTAACGTAAAAATAAAAGTAAAAAACTCTAAAATTTAGAGTACCGTACAAAAGCTAAGTTTGTCATACAATTTAGCACAAAAAGTCCAACTCACCTTGCGCTAACTGCCTGGTTGTCAAACATAGCGTCAAGACAGGCCTTATCGTTCATACCTCCTCCAAACGTCACATGGCTGCTAAGTATGCTATAAACAATTTACTGAGAATAGACTCATTTTTTCAAAACGTAGTCCACTTCTGAAATTTATACCGAAACACATAGGCTCACAAGACCTTTTTATGGTCATTTCTTAAAAATTTTTTAGTGCGTAAACAATAAGTATATAATTTGTCTGTCCTTAGAATCATGTGTGAGGATTGGAGTTAGCTATTTTTTTATTAAAACATACGACAGAGGGCATTAAAACATTGGTGCAAAGGGTTTTGCATCTATTGCTTTGGATTGGTAATGAGCCTTATTGTCAGTTATTGAGTGAGTTATTGAGTCAGCCTTATTGTTATTGAGTGTAAATAAACTTGATATTATCAGGCTTTACGGTGACTACTACGCGGTGACGTGACGTGCTAAATGCTTAAAATAAACGTGATTTTTTTCTAGTATGTGCTAAAGGTTTAAAATACTTACATAGGTAGATCACCTTTGTTATGTTTTAGTCTGATTGTTTAATATTTTTAAATGAGTTGTTACAAATGACACTGGCAAATTTGCGTTTTGACAAATTTACAAAAAAAATTGTCAAAAAACCAATGTCTGCCTCAGTACCTTCAGGCAATTGCCTCAGGTACCTTTAGTCGGCAACTTTTAAATAATACTATTCCTAATATCTAAACTAGTCTATACTTCGATAAAGTACTTTAGGGCCTGTCTTTCACAAACAGTAAGGATATTACAAACATAAAAATAGTTCCAAAAATTATAAGCAAGCTTACAAGATGCACTATTTAAAAATTTATTAGTCTCTTTTATGGGAAAATCTTGGAATAAACGTAAACAAAATGGACATTTACGTAAACGATGTCGTTTAGCAGTTACTGCTTATTTTATTTTGTTAATCGCTTTGGTAAAAAATATCTAAAACGTACCATTGGAACAGTGAAATACTCAAAACTAGTAAAGGATTAATCATTGTCTTCAAAAAATCGTTCAAAATTATTACGTATTAAAATGAATCTATAAGTACTAAAAATATTTAAGTACATATAAATGCAGTAACATCCCGAAAACCCACACAGCCAGACACAGAGCCAATCGCATTGAATTTTACTAAACAGGTTGGTCCGTTCAAGCGCTTTTAAAAGCCTTTCTCAAATTGTCTCGAACGTATTTTGCTATTTTTAAATATATAAAAAATATCTGTGAAAACTTACGAGAGAACAATAATATTTATTAAAAAATGAAACTGTATGACACTTATTTCAATAAATAAATAAATAATAGTAATAAAGTTTCAGAACTGAAAATACAATCAACTTGAGAAAATTTTCAATGATATTGCTATATCTAAGCAGGCATTAAACTTGTACTAGCCGCGTGGCCATTTTAAAGATATATAAAAGCTCTAACAATGCGGAACATTTCGTTTTCACAAATATTTATTTCATAAAACATTGTAATCTACACATCGATGCCATTATGTCCAAACAACCAAGTGGGACTTAAATTTGGGCAAATTTTAACATAGTGTCGATAAGTTATTTATGTAGAGACAGGTTTTGCCAAATACAAATAGGTATAACGCTAAAGTAAAATTGTGATCATGAACTGGGGTTTTGAACAACAATGTTTGCATTGGTTGGTTTTGGTCGTTGATGACAAATCTTTTTTTTCCATTTGTACTCCAATTAGTCGTGGTAGAGCCAAAACTTTCTCAATTTGTTGACGCAACTCAATTACTCCACTTCAACTGTTTACAGAGAAGCAGTTTCAACTCACAGCCACTCACTTTGTTAACCATAATACGGCGACTGTTTGAACCAACACTGCGTTAATCTGTCGGCCAAATTGATAAAAATTGGGCCATAAGTGACTAATTAACCACTTTAAATATTGACCGAAGTGTCGACTTCCTTATTCTTGTGCTGGTGAGTTTAGAGGAAGCTTACGGAAACCGACTTTTTTACGTGCGCTTTCAGGGACTGTATTGAACTCTGCAGTGGCTGTGCTTTTAGAAAGCAGACTCGGAAGCCGTTTCCGAAAGGAAAAGTCACAAGAGCCAAAGAACTGCTGGAAATAGTGCACAGTGATGTTTGTGGGCCGATGCAGCCCAAATCACTTGGAGGAAGTAGCTATTTCGTCACGTTCATTGACGATAAGTCCAGGTATGTGGCGGTTTACTTCATGAACTGCAAAAGTGAAGTGCTTGAAAAGTTCCAGACTTACGAAGCTATGGCGACACATGTAACTGGACGTCAAGTCAATGTTTTGAGATCTGACAAAGGTAGAGAATACGCTTCAAAGGCCTTCGAGGACTACTGCACCACAAAAGGCATTCAAAGACAATTCAGCAACGCCTATACACCTAAACATAACGGTGTAACCGAACGAATGAACCGGACGTTGGCTGAATCTGCGCGTCATGCTTCATGCAGCGGGACTTGGTCATGAGTTTTGGGCCGAAGCTGTTTCGACTGCAGCTGTTGTTCGCAACAGAAGTCCGACAAAAGCAGTTGAGCACGAGGAAGGACCTGTGGACGAGATTCAGCGAGACATAGGCGGTGAGGAGGCACCTCCTGAAAACGGGAATGCTGATAAAATTCCTGATGAACAAATAGCAGCAGACTGACGACCCAGACGCAATCAAAATCTACCGACACGATTGGGTGTGATAACCAGAGTAGTGGAAAAACGAAACGATGGCTGCGGAGGAAGTTTCAAAAGAGCCGAAATCAGTGGACGCAGCACTCAGTTCACCACAAGAGCGCAAGTGGCGACAAGCCATGGAGAGTGAGCTTGGTTGGCTGAAGAAGAACCAAACGTGGGATCTTGTGAAACTGCCTGAGGGAAGAACACCTGTTGGCTGCGGGTGGCTGTTCAAAATTAAAAGAAAGGCAGATGGAAGCATAGATCGCTACAAAGCTCGTCTCGTGGCAAAGGGATACTCGCAGGAGTATGACATGGACTACGAAGAAACTTTTTCGCCAGTTGCCCGATATACATTGACTCGAACTGTTCTCGCTCTGGCTAACCATTTGGATCTAAAACTGCACCAAATGGATGGCCAAACAGCTTTCCTTAATGGAAATCTGGAGGAAGAGATCTACATGGAGCAGCCGGAGGGTTGGGTGAAAGTTAAACAAGAAGATCTTGTTTGCAAGCTGAATCGGAGTGTGTACGGTTTGAAACAAGCGTCGCGATGTTGGAACATTGCTATAGATCAATTTCTCCAAAAGTCCGGCTACAGAAAAGGAAAAGCAGATCCATGTGTCTACTTCAAGCGAGTGGGAGCAGAGTTTGTCATAATAGCTCTGTATGTCAATGATATCCTGATTGCAACTAAAAGCAAGAGCCTGATGCAAACGGAAATAGCTGCACAGTCAAAAGGATTCGATATGAAAGATCTAGATGAAGCTCAGTTTTGCCTTGGAATTCAAATAAAGCGAGATCGCCAAAACAAACGGATGATGCTGAGCCAAGTTTATTTTTTGCTTAACCGGTGGCAACTCCAATGAAAACAGGTTTAAAACTTGAAGCTAACAAAGGAGCCACGGTTAACAAAGAAGGATAGAAAAGAGCTCTTGGATGCATCACCTACGTTGCCAGTGCAACTAGACCCGATTTGGCGGCAGCGCTGAGCTGCGTAAACAGATTTATGCAAAATCCATCCGATTCTCATGTGACGGCCCTAAAGCGAATATTTCGATATATCAAAGGGACATTGAACTTTGTGCTTGAATTTCGCAATGATAAAAGAGGCCAAGATGGACTAATTCTGGGGGGATACGCTGACGCGGACTGGGCTGGAGACTTGGCTACACGCAAGTCTACGTCCGGTAATGTATTTTACGTCGGCAGCAGCCTTATTAGTTGGGCTAGTAAACGTCAAGCAGTCGTGGCCTTATCTTCGACATAGGCTGAGTATATCTCACCTAGCCAAGCTGTGCAAGAGGCGATTTGAGAGCGCAGTTTGCTGAAAGACATGGGTTTTGAGCAAAAGTCACCAACGGTCATCTGGCACGACAACCAAGGCTCGATTGCCATGTCAAACACATCGACATCCGATACCATTTCATCCGAGACCACATAGCGGCAAAGACGGTTGAGCTGCAATATTGTCCGACGGAGGAGATGACGGAGGACATACTTACAAAACCACTGGGTCGGGGGGTTTTTGAGAAACTTCGACGTTATCTGGTGATGAAGAGTCAAAAAGAATAACTTTCGAGTGGGAGTGTTAAGAAGCAGTGAAGCTGTTATAAATACGAAAGTTAATCTTATTGAATATAAATCTGTAATAGCTGTGTTTTGTAATTTCACACTTGTCACTACTGTACTTTTCAATACACAAGAAAGCCTGTTCTGCTGTCAAGTCCTGCCCAACTTTTTCTATACTGTCCCAGCTTCGAATCCGAACAGTAACACTGATGCAAGCGAAAAAATGGGTTATATCTGCGTTTACGTGATGCTTCTGTTGAAAACTTTAACAAAATATTGTTAATATGTTAGGTGACATGTGAGTAAACTTTCGTTATGTTTGCTTGATGCGGACAAAAAATCTAGCTGAGTCAAAGTCATTCATTAGTCCCAAATATTAGTAAATATTAATGGCTTTGAAAAATTCACCTTTATTTGCAACTAATGAATGACTTCTAGTTATATTATTTTACTGAATAAAGCGACCTTTAAAAGATTTAACCACACATTGTGTAACATATTGGCGACCTGTCAAAAAAGTTTACAGCAGAGATGTTGTGTAAACGCCAAGTTATACTCCATTTTCTATGTTGCACTAGCGTTACTAATGAATCGCGATTCATTGTTTATGAAACCGGGCAGTGCGTACAAATAGCTGAGTGCACTCCACACCGTGCTATAACTTACACTACTACTACGTACGTACGTACTTGGAAAATTCTTTGATTCCTTTTTTCTAACAGTTACCTGTTACAAGTTATTATATTTTAGCTGCTATTATATGCGGAATTATAATTTTTAATTAAAAATTTGCAAACAAATATTTAGACTAATTTGGAATCTATTGTTTTCTTTCTGACAAGGGCTTTTCTATAAATCAATTTTTAAAATATTTCAAAAACTTAGAAGTTTTTGAACGCATTATGCAAATCGTGAGTCGAGTCCGAGACGGCCGGCTTATATAGTTGTGGTATGTATGATCAGCGAGCTTGCAAAAAGTTTGTTTTTTGATTCTTGATTTTCAGTCCTTGATGCTTGTTTTTGTCGTTCTAGCTTTCCGTTTTGTATGTAGTCTCTTCACTTCGTAAATTGTAGTTAATTTTCTTCGTGTTTAATTTGTCCTCATAACGGATAACTGTTTTGAAAGTCATGTCATCATTAGTAAAGGCTTGCATATCTTTGCTAAGTAAAAAATTTAGTTGTCACAAACTAAACGTATATTTACAAACGAAAGATACTTATTAAAATAGGCTTCAAACCGATTATATTCCGGACAAAATTTTGAAAGCATTTCTGACTCTTCTCTTATATTCTCGAAAACGGCAATATGGACAGTATTGTTACCGGCCATAATAAGTTAAACATTTCGATTTTTGGAATTGACCTTTAAAATAGGATTTGGCATTTCAAAAATTTCAATTTGTAAACTTGGACTTTGATCGGCACAGACATATGACGTCATTCGCTAGCTATTCAAACTCGCGCAGAGTTTGCTTTGCGGCACTCCTCGGATTGGACCCTTGAGGAGTAGTCGGATTGGATCTAAGTTAGGACTAGTTTGAACGGGACCTAATTGGACCTAGTCGGACTGGACTGAGTTGGAAAATAGTCCGGACGGAAAGTGCATTTGATTTATTGACGCTGGATTGGATTTGCGTTAGAGGCCCTCACCCTTTTCGGATAAGACATAAACGTAGAGTTAGGTAGTGGTTGGATTTGCGTGGATGACGATAAATTAAGAAACTGATTTACTGATCTCTTGTTCATTGTGTTATGTATGTAGGAATTAGAACGATTCTCCCAAACCGTAACTGGCTGCTAGAGTAGAACCAGGGACGTGCACTTAAGGTGGCGCTCTGAATAACCGACTTTGGGCGATAAAATTTTTCACGTAAGTTTTCGTTAATTAACTCCAGAAGAAAAGTTGTTCCAAATTAGATCAGCTTTCATTTGATGTATATAACGTCAATTTTTGTTCAACTTGAAATTTTAACCTATTTTTCAATGAGAAAAATCTTATAATCGATATACCAAACAATTGTATATGGCTTTTGGTACTTTTTGAAACAGTTCTATGTAACTAATTGCTAGTTACAACTTTTCAAAAAGTCGTTTGTGTAGGCAAACCTTTCTAAAAAAAATTCCAAAATACGTTGACCAATATTGACAAAAAAAACAATTTTTCAAACTAAATTTTCGTTATCTACTTTTTGGCTTCTGAAACTTTTCTCAACGGATTTTAGTACAACAAAATTAGCTCTATTTTTTGGAAAATACGTATGCGTAGGCAAATTTCAGGTTTCTGAAATTGGGCTATAGCGTGCATTTTTTTCGGATTACTATCAGCTGCAAAAACCGATCCGCATGAAACTTTGCAGACTGTTAGAGCAGATGTATATGGAGGCGCCGAACTTCTTGAATTGTAATTATTATGATTTGGCTCAATATGATAGGCTTTTTAAAACGTCACTTTTGATAGAAATTAAAAAAACTAAAAATTTATCGCCGGGAACAAAAATTCGATACAAATGGCACCTCGGCAAGATAATTGTCTTTAATTTAAGCTATAGATTGTTAAATTTGGTTGAGGCACCATTGAGCTACGTCATTTCAAAAATTTTATAAAATGTCAAGTTTGAAGCAGTCATAAAATTTGCTAAAATGCCCTGAGACTCATCAAACTTTGCAAAAATACTTGCCTGGTGCCTATCTTGATAGCACTTAAGGAAACAAGTTTGTATTAGCAGGAAACTAAAAATTATAGCAATCTGATTTATTGGAAGTTAATCAGAGCGCCCCCTTAACGCAACGCACGGATTGAATAGTAGTCAGGTAACGGACCCAGTCAAATAGTAAAAGCAGCCGGTTACAGTATGCATCTTGCGACCATAATGGATGTCAAATTTATTACAAAAATTCAAAAACGAAAAAGTTCAGCATCAGTTCCCAAACAATCATTAGGTATCATATTATGCACTCACAGCGCAATGTGCAAAAAATGAAACGTTTCATTAAATAAATTATTATTATTAAATAAAATTCATAAATATGTTTATGCATATGCAAAGTAGTTATGGTAGAGTTCGCAACGGGTCGACATTTTTCGACCCGACCCGACCCGACTCGAGATCCATTCCAACCCGACCCTGCCCGAACCAACCCGACTTCTCGTCAAGCTACTACTACACAAACTCTCAAAGACAAATTGTCAATTTTTTGTTAGTAGTTTTTCCTGATATCTAGGTGATACGCTCCGCGAGTTTCATTTTGCTAGAGTCCATTTGCTCGATAAAATCCTCAAAATAGCAGAATTTAACGTCAAAATGTAGGATTTATACCTAATTTTTGATCCGAACTGACCCCCTCAACCCCCTCGTCGGGAAATCTCAACCCGACCCGACCCGAGAAGGCCCAACCCGACCCGACCCGCTTCCGAACTCTATATTATCTTATAGTTTCACTTTTCACAGTCTTTGCGTCCAATATATGCTTTTGTAATTTTTGTAAAATCGAATTACCTAAATCGCATGGTTTTTTTACATTGAGTCAGGCAAAAAGTAAATTGTCCATTACAAACGGGGTCG
The DNA here is from genome assembly GCA_030248245.1 of Trissonchulus sp. WLG1_4. Lineage (NCBI taxonomy): Eukaryota > Metazoa > Nematoda > Enoplea > Enoplida > Ironidae > Trissonchulus > Trissonchulus sp. WLG1_4. Next base: position 38,176 of record JASANF010005536.1, read on the forward strand.
TTTTTCGAAAGACGGGGTCGACAAACATTCAACGTCTTTCTTTCGTTATACAAACCATTGTGCACGAAATGCAAAATTTTTCCCTATGTGTGCACCAAAAATTGTCGTACAGGAATGCGAGTTTTCTTCAAAAACTCTGAAAAGTGCGCTCATAAGTTTATTCCAAAAATACCATTTATTTTTTTCTTAAAAACCTACATATTCACAGCAACAGTTTTGTTTCTTGACGAGTTCACGACAATATTCTAAGGCGTATGGTTACAAAATGTGATGTGTCTCTCAGACAGAATGTTGTAAACTTAACGACAAATTGAGCAAATTGTATTTTTATATTTCCGTCATCCATCCCTTAGCATTGCTCAAGTTAGTTGGATGTAATAATAATTTAATGCCTTAA
>JASANF010005538.1:0-25470 GCA_030248245.1 Trissonchulus sp. WLG1_4
ATATGCCTTGACGACCTCTGCCTCCGGTTTTAAAACGCCGAACTGCCCCGAGAGCTGGGCATGTGGAGTCTGACTGGCTTCAAAGCCTAGCAGATGCCTGGCTAGGAAGAATTTCGCAGCACATCGGCAGTACTATTGGAAACAATATAAGGCAGCACCTTCAAATAAAGCCGTTGCATGGCTTGCTGCTTGTTTGACGCCAACCCTTCGTACTCGTTTCCACCTATGCTCAAAGTCGCTACAACGAAAGCCGGTCGTTGTGCAGTTTTTTTGAAGTCCAGAAATTTAACAGATTTAGCCAGGGACCCGGCTCCTCGGCCTGCGGCTTCGCCTAGCAATAATCGGAAACCTGGTTGGTATAGTGCGTCGTTGATCAGACTAGCTGTAGTAGTTTCTCTGAACTTTATTGTGTCCACTTCTGCTGCCAGGTTAGGCTCCGGCTCAGAAGTCACAATATATCTAATAGTTGGCTGTGTATCGTTTTCTGACCCTACATCAGCGTCATCTTCCGCGTTAACGTGACCAACCTCTATAACCGTCACTCTCGCGCCATAGTTCTGCCGTGATACACTTCGAGTATTGCCTCGACCTCGGTTTCTCGTACCGCGGCCATGGTGTGTGTAGCCGCGGTCACGTTGGCTATCCCGTAGTAACCAACACTGACCTTGTATGTGACCTCTTTTGTTACAGTAGAAACAAAAGCGTGCTGGCGTTTGTAGCGTTCCGCTGTACTCCCGTCCACGTGACATAGTTTGGCCTTTTCCTCGCGATCCAAGAATTGCGTTTTCCAACCGCAGCAGGCGGGTGGAAACATCGGCGGATTGCGCGGAAACTGGTTGCGCTGACCGCAACCCAACCTTGGCTACTTCGCGAACTGGGTCTTTTTCCGTCTTTTGTGAGTCCAGACGACGTAAAGTTCGGGTCAGAAGCTGACAAAGTTCCTTTGTTGGCGGGTCACTTTTATCATCGGTTTCAAACACCGTGGTTATTTTTGAGGGTTGCGCCTCCCCTGGGTTTGCCTCTGCATAGCGCATCGCTTCTCGGTAGAGCTGTCGCTCATTTTGAATTTGTTCAGCCACCCTAACCGCCTCTTGGAACGTCTTTGGCTCCTGACGTAAGACCTCCCACATCAGCCATGATTCCAGTCCCGTTACGAAACAGCGTCGTACCTCTGTATTCAGAATCTCCTCGGTGGGTCTGCCAAATGCCGAGTTAGCTATTTACAACAGTTCATGGCTGTATTGTGCCACGGTTTCTGTTGGTTTTTGCTTCCTGGTACATCATTGCGTACATGTCAGTGTTGTGGACCTTGTACTTATCCTGTACATGTCTGACAACTTCGGCGTAATTTTCTTTCACGGCCGAGCTTATCGCCTTGTATGTTGCCAATGCCGGGTCAGCAAGATATCCGACAATTTTTCGTGTTTTCTGACGTTCATTCCAATCGAAAAACTGTGCCTTCGCTTTAAATAGTCTTAGCCACTTGGGGAATTGAATTGTACCCGGTTCCCCACTAAATGGAGGCATTTTTGTGTCATCACTTTTTATTTTATCGTCCTTCGACTGTTCAACCCGCAGTCCTTGTAATTCTCGGCTCAGCTCTGCGTTTGTCGCTCGCAGGCTATTATTATCATCATCTAGCGCTTTTAGTTTACGGTGGATTGCCCGTATTGTGCGCTCGTTCACTTCGAACCCCTCATTCTCCGCCATAACTTCGTAACAGTTTGTAACTGCTAACGGGTGGCAGTTTTTAAATGGTCCTTTGATAACTTATTTTATCAAACTGTCACTTCGTCTGATTCCGATCTACTGTTCTACTGTATCTGTATACGTAATTGCCAGTATACTGTTCAGTTTTGGGGCTATAGTGGCATATTATAAATTATATTTATGCAATTATGCAATTATTGCTTGCTAGCCGAAAACCGACGAGCACAGCAAAAGGCAGATTAACACAGTGTCAATCTAAAACAGGTCGACAACTGTTCTGCTTAAACCTATAGCCCTATTCAAAAAGCAACCAAAAACTGATTGCTGAATGAAAACAATCAAAAGTCAACCAAAAACTGATCGACGATTGAAAGTCGCGCCCCATTCAGCAGACTCGGAGATGGCCAGTTGCACTGGTTGTATTGTACACACAAAAAGTGTACAACACAGGGTGAGACCTCCACTGAAGAAGTCGTAGGCTGGAGCTCGTTTTATTAGCGAACGCTCAGCTCGGCTGTACGCTTCTACACTGCCCGACGGAACGTGCACAACACGCACGTGTCAAGGCCACACTAATATGCAAATGAGGCTGGAGCATCAGGCAGGCTACGTATATCACATGCGTACGTACTGCGTGACAATTGTGACGTAATTATCGAATGTGAATAGGTTTTTAAAACGTCATTTTTCCGAGTTTGCGACTTCACTGCTAACTGTATGGTGCATCAATCTTTCTGAAACTTGGCAAAAATATTTGTTTTGAAACATATTTTTAGAATAACATAAAGAACAATGACCTATCTTTCATTGAAAAAGTTTTATAGTCGCGCAAAATCGACTGCTTTCGCGACACTACCCCCTTAAGTCAAATAAATAACCATTATCAGCGCAATCTTAAAGAGGTATGATAAATTTCTCAGAGCCAAGGACAGCACAAAATTTTTCACAAATTTTCAATTTTAAAAATTTCAAAAAACGAAAAGTTTTCGAGATTTAACATATCAACATTAGACCGAGTGGTGTAGATCGAATCAGACCGCTGGTTTAGCTGAATTGCATCAAATCGGGTTTAAAATTTCGCATTGGCAATCCGAATCGGTAGTATTAGTTTTGAAATTTTGAAATTTGAAAACATATGGGCGTAATTTTACAACCTTACGCAATTAGTTAATTACGACTGTCTCAGTACCATAGATGCACACAGGGGGGAGGGGGGGGGTCCCCCTCCTCCCTCTGTGGGGGGTCGGCACCCCCCCCCCCCTCAGACATCCGGCACCCACCCCTCAACCCCCCACCCCCTCTCTGATGGCCAAAAAAGTGCCCCAAAAATGCGTAAAAAACTGAAGATTTGCAAAAAATTTTCGCCTGCGGTCAAAAAAGTACCCCAAAAATGAGTTGAAAATCGAAAAATTTTGAAAAATTTTCGGCTGTCGCCGAAAAATGCCCAAAACTAGGGACCACCCCCCTTGCGCCAGGGGTCGGGCACTCCCCACCTCGCCGATTCCCCCCGTGCATCTCTGCTCAGTACCATTTAAATTATCCCAAGATCGGCCTATTGTATACAGTATAGTATAGTATAGTATGTATAGTATGTATAGTATACAGTTTAGGACTGGAGACGGTTTCTCGGAATTGATGTCAAGATTGATGTGAAGACATAGTTTTAGATTAGCCAATTGTGCTCAAAATCTTCGAACACGATGGAAACTTTGCTACACTACTTGGTTTACATAACTTTTTACACTTAACATTTCGATTTAACCTTTTTACTTTTATACATTTTACATTTAACCTAATTTACCTTTATAATAAACCTTTTTGTTTAATAACCTACGATGTCTAACCACCTGCCGCACGTAATTTGTACATCAAATGACCAAATTCGAAATGTACAGTTATGTATGTACATCCTAGGGGTAACGTCCAAACCTGTTTTTGCTCCATTTAGCGTTTTGCGACTTGAAGTATAATAGTTTTCTTTAAAATTCTGGGTTATGTAATTTGGTCATTTGATAGTGTGCATTGGCCCTGAGGTACAAATCAATGTCTGTAAGAAACAGGCCTAGTGCATGAAAAATATGTACTTCCTGAAGAAAAATAACTGCTGTCATTTGATAGCGTATCAGCGATTGATGAATATTACATGACAGGCCCCTTTTTTGTGGCATATGGTTAAATTAAAAACTATGGCTTATTAAACTTTAATCACAAAATAGGAATTACTGAGTACATAGTACTTAAGAATTATACAACCTACGACGATATACCTATGTACTATTAAGCTACAACAGTATTTGACTTGTGAGATTTTAAAGTTTCAGATACCGTTAAATTGGAAACAAAGATTATCACATTTTTAAATAGCTATTTGTACCAAAAATGCGCTATAGTCTGGTCAAATTATTTTGGAAAAAAATGCTAAAATGCAGGCAGTAAATTATAGTCGAATTATCCTTAACGCAAAGTCAGAAATGAATCTTATAAATTACATGCTGCAGTCCATAGACCTTAGTCTTTACTTTGTTTATTTTAAACTCATTTTTTAGTTTCTTGGCATTATCATTCCAATTCATTTAGGGGGCACTTTCGGACGGATTGGGGGGCAATAGAGGGTGCTTGCTGTCTGAGGAGGGGTCGAAACCCCCTATAGACACCTTCCCTTATGTTCATCTATGGAGTCGAATAATGTTTAATGACGATCTGGTAAAGAAATGCCGTCGGAGCAGTTAAAAATTTTCGTATTTTGGCTGCACTTGTAGGTGGACCACTTCCCTCCTTGATGAAGTAATTTTTACACAGTGAAACAGTTTCAAAAAAGACGGACAAAAGTTCTTGTGAATGGCATGAAAATCTGATAGAGTGCCCCAAAACCAAGACATTAAAATGTTTGACACAAATTGTCAACGTTAAACAGATTCGTCAATAAGCGGACGAGCCTTGGCGAATAAAAAAAGGCCCAGGCTGGCCGTAAAGTGACGAGCTCCCCTTCCGCAAAAAATTCTAGCATAACAAGTACTCAACGTTCATATTAGTACTTATATTACGATACCTATACATATAATATAAAAAATATGGTCACTCTGCCCCAGAATCACATGTTATTTAAAGCTGCATTCACTGAGCTGCAGCTCAAATTTTTACTCCACAAGCCAAGCTCATTATAATATTGTAAATGAATAGTTTTGACTTTTGTACTACAAGCACTTTTACTGTGGTTCTATTATCATAACCTATTTTTAACTTCCACCCAATGTAATTTAACATTCGCCTGGAAAATGCCAGAGCTCAACAGGAACGGATTTAAAAAAAGTTTCCAGCAAATTTATGTCCAACTAGGGAACGGCGAACGATATATCGATAATAAAAATGTCACCCAAGCTAACAAGTTGGCTTCTAAAAAGATGAAAAGTCGGCTTGGCTTGATTGAAACCAAAAAAAGCGGCTTTACGACGACTGAGAAAAATTCAGGAAGAATAGCGGAGATAAAACGACTCCTGATAAATAGAGAATGAGATATTATCACAATCGGAAATCTCTTCTGAAAGCTACAACAGTAAAAATCTTTCCCATGGGCTTTGCGTTACTACCAATGGAAAGTTACATCAATAGTGTAGGTGCCATTATGGCAATATGAGTCCCATATGTTTTGTGACACAAAGACTGAAGTTATATATTATGGTCTATTCCAAAGTGTGACATAATGCTCTTTGTTGATGTCATGGGAAACACAGCCTTAATTAGTTTAGGTTCAACTGATAGCAAAACAGGTTTTGTTTTCATTTCATAGTTTATAACTTGTTCGAGACTATCGATAAGTGAAGTTGTCCGTAATGTTGTCCATTTCCAATTGCCAAAACTGGTACGCATTTTCGATCATTATAATACTTTTTGGAAACATCCTAATCACTATAAGCTCGTTACTGTGTCACAATTTTATCGCTAAGAGCTATATTTTTACATCGTTACATTTTTGGAAATGCAAAGAAGAAATACAACTTCATCTCTCTAATCATAAGTAGTATGTAACGTATTACATCGAATATAACCCATGTCTTGAATAAAGTCCCCGTCAAGGCACTCACAGAATTATAAAGCCCACGTTAAATAAAACCCCCGCGCTTTATTTAAAACGCCGATGTAAGGTGTCATGTTGGCTAGTAGTAAACTGTTATCAAGAGTACATAATAGTGTCTCAGTTTATTTAGAAGAAGAGTGAGACACTCTCCTTTCTGCCTGTGTTATAGCGCGGGCAAATGCGCTCGTCATTTCCAGGCCACATGTTGCCGTTTTGTGCAACATGTGCCTGGCCAATCAAAGCGTAATTCTCTGCGAAACACACTTTAGTATATAATCGCTGATGCGTTGATAAGCATTAAGATAGGGATTAAGATAGGTGAATAACTCATTATTTATTTATAGTCTGCTTGCAAAAACATTAAAAAAGGTTTGCAAACACCATGGGGACATGTTGGCAAACTTTCAGCGAAATTAATTGAGAAACTGTTAAAAAATTGAGAAAAGTTTATATCTCAAAAGTTTACTCTACATATGTTTAATCTTCAGCAGCAGCTTACGCATGTTTTTCATCCATAGTAAAAAGGTGCACTAGCGCAGCGCAGGTAAATGGGTATTTACCTTTTAAGCAAAACTTTACCACAATAAAACCCCCGGGCTATATTCGAGGTAATAGAGTAATAAACCAATATAAAAATTGAATTGAAATTAAACGTAATATCATGTTTAATACTGATACATTAAGAATGGAGTAGACTATGTTTAACTAAAATGATTAAAGACAATAACAAGAACTATAGAAACACTAAAACCGGCGTTATGATGCACATCTGCTACTATTTAGAAACGTTAATGTTTTCTTTCGATTAAACTAGTGCAGTTTTTAAAGCAAAGCGTCTGCTTGCGATATGCAATTACTCAACAAGGAACTTTTTCTCTCAAAGCTAAAAATTAGCAAAATATAACGATTCTATTTCGGTTTATTCAGAGGGGACTGACTATGCACATACATTTGATCCATGTGTTTGATAATCTTTAGCGAGAAAAACCCAACAAGTGCTGGTACAAGGTTAACAAAAACACCTTCATGTAAAAACTACAAACCCCTCAAGAGTTAGCTAAATTGAAAAAGTTTCTACAAAACATTAACCTACCTACTTCAAATAGCTTCCAGACTGCCGACATGAGCCCAATCAGGATGGAAACAATTGTAATTCCTAACGTCGGTCATATAAAGACAAAATGATGTAACTGATATTAGAACATTTAATGTGGCGGCTTTAGCTCATAAGGATTGGGGAGTGCTTTCAAATATAGACAGAAGCAGGGCAGACGTGGCATACGTATGTTAGTATGAGATTTAAACGAGCTCAGTGGAACTCAATGGAGAAGTTGGGCTTGAAAGTTGTTGATTAAAAGTAGTTGGACTTTTGGTTTCCGTAATAATGAATAGCCCTTAGCGCCCCTGTCCTGCCGAGCTTCTGGGGTCTTCCAAGGCCCGTTAGCAGCAATCAATGCTTTATAAAGACTCACACATAGTCAGAGTTGCCAACCCTTAGCCCAAATACTTTGGTCAAAAAACGTAAAAGTTATCGGTCGTGGTGAAAAACTACATCCAACCAGCTATTAAAAATTATATGAAAGTGCATTTAAACGGCGAGTAGGCCAAAAAGAGGCCTTAAGTGTCGCCCTAAGAGTCTAAAATTTAATTTTCAACTTGGTCTTGAACTTTGAAGACACTTTAAATCTTGATCTAATCATTGGACCAATTTTTTACGAGCCCTAGTCCAAATGAAATAGGCTTCAGCGGAGAGCACAAATTGAAAGAGTCATTTTTCAAATGACAGCCAGTAGTTGCTAGTAAATAGAGAAAAAAGAAAATACGAGTTATTGCGGCCGCCACAATAACGACAGCGTATTTTCTGCCGCCCTATAAACCACTAGGCAAAAACTTTTTGTTTATTTCAATGCCAGTAGGCTAACCTTCAAAGTTTCCACACCGCAATTGAGTCATAACATCAGTTAAAAATGGTCCGTTTTTGCAAGAGTTTCTTAGGTACTGAGCAACAACTTTTAAAAAACTATGAAAATTAGAAGAAAAATGCATTAACTATCAGCAGATTAAATTAACTGGCACTGCAAGATACTTGGGAAACAAGTCAATGAAGTAAAACGTATATTTGTATATTGTATAATGTATATTTTGTCATGCTAAATTTTGCGTAATTTTCATTAGCAAACCATTGGTTCATGCCATTACTTATGTTTTGAGATTAGGTTTTCTGCAAATGGTAGGTGGTGCCTTCCAAGACATCTCAATAGATAATTTCTGCTCATTTGTTTAAGGACCATGAATACTGTATTTTATAATGTATTTTTATATATAATCGTTCTGATGTGATCGACAATCGACATTACCAGTTGGATTACGCTAGATCATAAAATCCAGGAGGACGTACTAAAAGTCTGACAAAAATAGCTGGACTCTGAAATCTGCTCATTAGCGTAAGTTTAGGACGAAAAGAGCAGCTTTCACCCACTACCAGAATTAGTAGACACACAAATCAGTACTCCTATTTTGTCTCAGCGTTCGGCAATTATTGTTCCGATTGTATGTTGTACCTATTTAATATGTACATAGTGGCTACCAGTACATACTTGGTTCAATACTCTGATGCAATCTGTTACTGGATCAACAGGTTCTGTTTTAAGGGGGTAATTGCGTTTTTAGGTGTTTTTTTTAAACTACCATAACTGCACTTAACCTCAACAAAAACTAGAGCGGTCTTTTTTACATTTTTTCACACCTTCTAGCTTTAAAAAACTATATTTAAAAGCAGATTATCTTTTGCAACTTGACTGCTTCTATCATTTGAATACACCCCATCAGCGGTTTTTTTGACTAATTTTTGCGCCACAGTTATGAAACTCAAGATCAGCCAACAACTACTAAACTTTTTGCAGTTATGCACTGACATAATATCCCCACCCGTTTTTTTGATATAGTTGATAAGTCGTTTCTACGTTGAGAAAATGACATTTTCGTGCAAAAATCACGTAATTTGACTTTTCTCTAAATTTTTCAAAAGCCCATAACACCGACTCTACAAACTATTTTTAGAAAAGGAAAAAAACGGGTGGGGATATTTTCCTAAAGATAATGTCGTTAAAGTTTCGAAGCCGTAGTCCGTTTTTAGCTTGAGTTCTGTGGGCGCAAAAATTACACTGAAATGTCAAAAACCACGAAAACGACATTACCCCCTTAACTGTGTTGAAACTTCAAGTCTAAAGTTTGTCAACCTACATACACACATGCATGGTTTACGTATATGGTTTTATAGTTTAACTAAATAAGTGTCTAAATTGAGGATTCTGACTCAATGGTAGCTATACAACGAGTAACCGTGAGTTATTTTGCAAAAAATATTCTTTTACAACCAATAAAAACTATAAAGTTGGTTCTTTACGATGTCGACAGCCGCCTAACGTGTGGATGTAAATAAGTAGTCTGTGAAATGCATGTTATCGGGTTCAAAGATGAATTTTTCCACTTATTATAATTAGAAGGCCAGACTGATTTGATACCACAGAATACCCAGGGAGGCTGTGCAAGCAAACGTTTTCCACAGTTTCATGAATTATGCAACAGTTTTTCAAGCAAACATGGATTCTTTGCATTGATAAATACGGCGCTAACAAGCAGAAAATCTAAGCCTGAAGCTTTCTTGGCAAACAATAGCATGTAAACGAACATTGAGATACTGACAATTTCAAACAAGTGGGTGATTTTGAAGTAGAAACATGTGATTTATTTACTTTGTATAGCCGTTACGGTCATCAACACCTGCGCTATCAAAACATAATATTATGACTTCAAGCCTTGAGCTTGACAGCGCTCGAGCAAAGAGGTGATCAGTCGCCTACACATACGGACATGGGGGTCCTGGGGGGGGCAAGCCCCCCCTCAGATTTAATCCATCGGGCCAAGCCCCCTTCCTTGGTGCTAAAAAAAGTGCGGAAAAACTTTAAAATAGCCCCAGATCTCTGTAAAATGCATCAAAAATGAGCAAAAAGCGAAAATGTTGCTAAAAACATCTGAATTTTGCATAAAATTCTCTATTTTTACGAAAAATTTGGAGCTGTTGCATTTTTGTCAGTTTAAGCTGCGAACATTGCGCAAAAAAAATTAAAAAATAGCCCTGAAATTTTGAAAAATCTGGGACAAGCCCGCCCCCCCAACCCGAGACCCCGTGTATGTACATGTATGGTCGCCTACCCAATTGCGATTCGGGTAACATCAATAGAAAGCGCAACGGAATAATGAATCGGGTTTATTGAAAAAAACAGATGCGCATGGACAAGCTATTAATGCATAAATAAACAATAGAGACAAATAGCACATAAGAACACGGAAGGGACAAGCCTAAATTACCCATCAAACGAGCCTCATTTGATCGTCCGATCGTATGGAATGAAACAGTAGAGACAGACCGAAGGACTCTAGGCAGAGGTATGATTAGATTGAGCGTGTTGCAATTGGTGATGCAATTAGAGTTATGTACCGCGTTATAGTTGACCATATAACTGCACTATAACTCAAACCTGTCCCTTGCTAACATAATACTAATATTATGTGTTTCCAAAACAAAGTTGATGATTTGAATTACATTTTATGTAGTTTGGGGCAACAATTTTGTCCATTAACAAAATTTTGTGTTATCTATTGCAGGATTTACATAGTGATTTATCGACGCTGTTTTTGCGTTTGAACTAAAAATGTTTTTGCTGTATTTACAAATGAGTTGTGCACTGTACGACAGACATGCAGGCAGCATGGAATAGGTAATTACAACGGTGGAGTGACCTACAGACGAAAAAGTTAACCCTTTGACGCCCAGAGGTTCTCTCTCTAGGCAGCCAGACTTTGACACTTTCTAGTTTTTTGGCCACTGCTCGAGCTACGTGCGTCATAGAGACCTGGCAAACCACCATTCGATAGAAAATTTAATGGTGAACAAAACATGTTTAGTCGATTAAGGGTCTAGGACGCACCGTTTTTTAGTTATAAGCGCTCAAAGTTGAATGTTTGTGCAAATTTTGCGATATCGCTCAGGCATAATAAACCCTAGAGTATTAACACAGCAACCGTATGCCTATCATAGTTGTCTGCTATAAATAAACTACAATATCCGCTGTATCTGATGCACAAAAGGTTGACTGCCAGAGTTGCGATTACATATCATGAGGCTATAAAGAAAATACTACTTTTGCGATGAAAAAAAGTCAAATTTTCACACTGCTTAATCAAGCATAGGTTTAGTTGTGTGGCAGCCGGACTGAAATTGGGCCACTAAATGCAAAGATCTGCTATTTTTGTGAAAAAACAATTCGAAGATCAGTTGACTAGAATAAGCTAGCCAAACTTTGTAGGCCCAGATTGGGCATCCACCACGTGAGGTACCTGAGGTTCACAGTGCGCATCAAAGGATTGTGAATTCAGATGCATACAAACAATGGCTAATTCGGCACGAAACAGCTAAAAAATCATTACTTAAACATATCTTATTACTCAAATTATACATACTACTAATCTATGTTCCGTACAAAACTGCGCAAACAAACTGTAAATTTTGTTACTTTTTGACACAAATTTATCTTTCTCAGCCAATATAAACTTTTCTATTTGTAAATAATGTACAAAGTCGGCGCATACACAACTACAAAAGATGTAATTTCTCCAACACTAACAGCCGGCGCACATAAATAGCCTAGAAAGGCTGAGTTTCCTAAGTTTGGCTGTAAATTCAAGTGTCAGTAGCCTAATTTGTACTAAAAGCACGAAAGCTGAAATTAATAATTAACAATTGAGAATTTCAAAGGCCACTGGAAACTCAGCCGTAACTCACTAAAATATGTAGAAAGTCCAGCCGCATAAAGCTTGAGCGTTGTGAGTTCTCGAAAAACGAGCTTTTACCTTTGATAAAAAATATTTTTCTAATAAGGAGTAAAAGTTTTAGATGCTCTCGCGTGTGTCTGGAAAACTGTCCCAGTTTGAACCAGTAGCACTACATTAGAGTAGAATGTGGTAATCTTTGAAAAATTATAGGGCTCCTATTTTTTATTTTTAAGTGCTATTGTGAAAGTGAAACATAAGAAACTTTAAAAAATATTGAATAAAAATGATGGCAAACTTGAAAAATAACTAACGATCGAGTACTCAAACTTGACCTTAATTGACATCTAAGTAGCAACCAAACTTGATATTTTCTCAAATTTTGAACTTAAACTTGAGCTTCGATAAAATGGAGATACGAACTTGAACTTGACTTTGAATTTGAACGACAAATAGTATGCATGTGAAGCACTGATACAGGGATCATTAGAGAACTTGTATTTTGAAGTGTCGGCAAGCAAGCAAATAATGAAGATGTGAAAATATGTTGTTGTAGGAGAACTAGCGACCCGACAGCTCTCAACTACATACACTTTTGCTTTTGAAGAAGTTATGAAACAAAAGAATGCAGAAGCAAGTTCATTTATCACACTTGAAAAGACATGCCAAACATCACTTTGTGTCAATTTTTGGGGCCCGGATCATCACAACAACCTTTTCTACTCGTCAAACTGCGTATAAAAGATGCTAGCTAATGATGGGTGAAAAAAGAAAAAACGGCTTGTAGGCTATTCATCATCAAAAAAGTCCATAAATCGCCATGTCTGAAAAATTTAGAAAAATTTAGGACAAACGATAGAAACAATAAAGACGCATAGGTAAACTTTCCTACACGGAAGAAATAACTATATTCAAAAGCAATGTGCTGGAACTTTTAAAGCAACTTGAGCGATTTCCGTAGTGTATGAATATAAAAAAACAACAACATGAATTTGAAAGAAAATAATCCCATTGACGCAACAGCATAAAAAACGTCAAAAACACTTGGTTATTATTAAAAGAGATCTTAGTAAAAACACTATTGAAGAAATAAATAAGAACCAACGCCATTAGGTGTTAATAGACTTAGACTGTATGTACATATAAAGAAATTTGAATTCTAAATTTAAGTAAACATAAATAGGAAGTTTAAAATTTGGACCAATAAGAAATGGAACTTTTAAATTTTGAAGCAATTCCCGGTTAAATGTTTCAAGTAATTACAGTTGCTAAATGTTCTCAAATGACCCATTTCTTCTTTAATGGTTCTATCTTTAAGAAAACTGAATGGTATTCAACTGCAGACTGAACATAGCTATTATGCTTAACCTCAAATTCGGGCATATATACGCATAATATTTTTCCGGTCATTTCTTAGCTCGATTAATCAAACGAGTGTTGATTGAGCCACATAATTTTAACGTCGTAATTATGTAGCAGACTAAGTGTAGGTTATAGCACGATGTAGAGTGCACTCAGTAATTTATACGCACTGTTACGTGAAGCTCCAAGTGCATGAACGAGTGCGCGCAGCGCGCGAGTTTATGCACGCGGGCTTCACGTGCCAGTGCAAATGATTGCTGAGTGCACGCTACAAAGTATTATAATGTACTTATGTTATAACTGTTTTGAAATAACAGTGCAATAACTAAGATGCACGTCTACAGCAGTGCAATAACTAGATTATACGGCACGCTGTGAATCTAGCAGCGTGCACTTAGTTATTGTCGTTAGTTATTGCACTGATATTTCAAGACAGGTATGATATAATCAAATTTATCCGACTTATTACGTCGGTTTAATTTTTGAACGTTCCCCTGTGAATATATGATTCCAACACTAAAATGCGTCACACCGCTTAAGCAACGCGGAATAAACAATTGAATTTTTAAACAAAAACAAAATATATGTTTTTGTAAAAGCACATACATGTAAGCAAGACACTGAAGATGCAGTGTAAAAGGCGTAACAAAACCACCAATTATTCTTTATAGACTCGAAAACGTCCGCTCATAGGCTATAATGTCAACTGCCTTGAGTGACCCATCATTGGATGTTAGCTGACGTAAAAGTGGCCTTTTCAGACTGACAGGGTTGGTCTGCTCGTCAAAAACAGAAAAAGTTTGCCAGAAAGTGGCAGAAGCCAAGTGACATGTGCAATTCCCAGTAAAGTGGGCAAAATAATTAGCAGCTAAACCAATTAATATAACGTCGCCCCAAACTGTCTTTGTTTTTTTGTCTATTAGTCATTTTGTGCAAAATGCCGATTGAAATTTTGGTATTTGGGCTTTATTTTGATGCAAATCCGTAGTTAAATTAACCTATGGAAACAACTATTAAAATTACGCTTCTTACTTTCCTTTCTGAATACTAAAAGTTTATTGTTCTGAAAACGACACGCCTTGAACATGAAACGTTATTAAAACCTTTTAAAAGCTTAAAAATATCATGCTAGGATAATAATTTCAGATCGCATAAAAGAAATAAATTTTCCAAAAGGAGTTCCCATATAATGAAAATCAGTGTCAATTTGGACCACCAACTTGATTTATCAAAGGTCCCTGAACCAAATGGTACGTTGTATCAAATTATGATTGTGTAAATACTTTTGCTGCTAACTGATGTTGGCATATTAGAAGAAATGCACTTTGGCCATTTTTTAGTATGCCTACTGTCTAGATACACAGCTTCAGGTTGTTATGTAGAGTATTAGCTGTCATTATACAGGCTACATTTACATGAACGCTTTTTGCAGGGGAAGTTTAAAAAATAGCGAAAATATTGCATTATCAGCGGAAGCCTCCACAGTGACTGACTGACTGCTGAGTGCTGTGCTGACTGACCACTGACCATTTGCTTGATGTTTTAAACAGACGCTGGAATAGATTGCGACCAGTCGATAGTTCAATTTTTGATCAGCTTGGCATCATTTGTTTGTGTTACCTTACGTTACAGTTGCGCGGCCTACAACTAAAAAACGACTGCGCTTTAGCAGCTAACATGCTAAAATGTCCTTGTTTATGTCTTGAACTATATAATGAATGATGGAAAGTCATGGAAGAGAGGATAATAAAAGTTTTACAACAGAATTCCAACTAGTACATATAAAGTGTGCAGTACATATTAAATAAATGAAAGATTACCTAAATTAAAGGAAAATAAGTTTCATCTTAGGATCCAAAAACACGAAATATAATACCTATGATACTTTTTTAAAAAAATAAAAAATCTTTTACTCTAGTAACATTCGAAGAATGGTTCGTTCTCTTTAACGCTAGAAAATTTGTACCATTTCAAGACACCACTTGTAATTTCGCAAATACCGCGAAAATTTGAGCTAGTCTGCGAAACAAAGAACCTTCCTCAGTCCTCCAACATAAATATAAAACGTTTTCAGATTGATAAAAACAAAAGCAGCAGTCCAAGAAAACATCCAAAACGCGTAAAAAAGTGTTAGATTTATAGTCCTAAACGCCAAAAGGTTTTCCTTTAAATACAGCCGGTTGAAATCTATACCTTACTTCGTCATTAGATACCTTATATTTCATATCATTCAGTTTTACGCTAGAGAGAGGCATTCAGAGTTCCCACTGGATTTGCACATCCTGTGATTACTTTAACTACAAAGGAAGTCCTGCTCACATACAATTACAGCGTGTATGTACATACACAGAATAGGTATCATTGGAAATCGTGTTGAAACCTTTGACCGCTTCTGACTTCATGCATCACAAATTTGTTATGATACGTGACCGTGACAAATTCCATATGGATATGTTCCTATGTAATAGTATGTATGTACCTATATCAATTTAGTTTTGCATGTTTAAGTTTAATAAGTTGACATTAGAACAATTTTGAAATAACTTTAAATTAGACAAAATTACCATTAATTAAGACTATCCTGTATTTTTGGTTAACCTGTTTTAAAAAATTTAAAAATATGGATTAAATTTAGGAATTTGAGTAGTTAAAATAAATTGTGGACTTCCCACCACAAGTAAACTTTTCCATGGAAATTACATCAGACTTCAGAGGAGGTGTAATAATATTACCATACTTCAGCGCACCACCGGTAGCGAAAATTTGCAGCACCAATCACAGCAGAAAGTTCTCTTGAAGTAATAAATAACTCAGGAAAACCATAGCTCACCTTAAGACCTATGCAACAAAACTCAAGCCGTAGTTTACAGTTAATGGTTTTCTCGCGTGACTGAAGACTACATTAACAAAAAAATGGCATCCTTTTAGCATTTTTGGAGAATAAAAAGCCTGGCTTTCCTGCGAACAAATCTGTTCTTCTTAAAAGGTGACAACTTGATACTCGTGGGGAGGGCAGAATTTATGATCGTGTGTGTCCACGTCAGTGTCTACACAGAACTGACATTTATGTTTAGAATCATGCTTCGTAGTGACCTTGTATAGTTACAAAAATGACATCCTCCGTGGACTGACATGAAATCATGTGCTCTTGATGACGTTTATGACGCAAATCCTTCGGCCCACATTGATTTTGACGTATTAAGATGAAACATCTACCGATGAATTCCTGTTATCAGTAAGACCCGCCATGTTATGTAATTTCAATGAATTTCGTTGAAAGATTGCCAAAATATACCCAAACGTATTTGCAAACCTTTTTTAATGTTTCTGCAAGCAAACTATGAATAAATAATGAGTTATTAACCTTTTATCCCCTCTTAATGTTTATCAACGCATCACCATTTATATATTTAAGTGCTAAGCAGAGAATCTACGCGCTGATTGGCCAGCCATTTGCACAAAATCTCAAAATGTTGAATGAAAACGACAAGCGCATCTGCCTGTGCCAAAACACAGGCAGGCTGGAGAGTGTCTCACTCTTCATCTATATAGACTGAGACACTGTTATGTACTCTTGATGTAATTAACAATATTGTTTACATTGTTTTTAACTATGCTAATTAGATACTGAATAATCTTTGATAATTTATAATTAAACATAAAAAACGTTTTATTACTTTGTGTCTTCTATTAGACAATCATGAAAACAATGTTTTTAGCAATGCAGTTGAAGCACAAGTTGTCACTGAGCTTAACATATATGTACTAAAAGAAATTAATAATAATTAGTAAATCATGCAGTCCTACGAAAATGTAATGGGAAATTAAACAAAATTTCACAAAGCTGCCTAGGTGTGACTGTCTAATAACCTGCTAAATATAAAACCTACAACCCATCTCTAGGTCCCATTCTAACGTTATGAAAATTCCCAAGCGACTAAAAAGGTAGCAAGTAGCATCGTCAAAACATATCATAGTGTCCGTGTGAAATTGGCAAAAATGAAAACCAAATATTAACTCAAGCATTCATATAGCCGTCCTGAGCACACCCAGGCTTGAGAAGACGAAAAACTTATTCCGCAAGCTTCAGCTTATGAAGCTTAGTATATTACATGATAACTACCACACTGAACTCAAGATACTTAATTCATACAAGTGATTACGTATACTATGATACATTAGAGGGGTAATTACACAACTGTCAAAGCCATTGCCATTCTAGTTTATAAATGCATAGGCGTTTTTTTTCACAATATTCATTTGTCTTTAATACAATGCAAATACATAGGAATGGATAGTTGACGTTTTGTTTCGCATTTGCTTCATATAAGCTTATATTTATGATTGATTGAATATTTATTTATTATTTATTGATTGATATGGTCTCTGTTTATGCTGCTCACTCAGGGGCCGTGTACATACATACATATATACCATGCGTCGAATCTTAAATTCCAACGTTCATCTTGGTAAATAGTCTAGAACTTTTTACTATTTCACAAACGTATACAGCTACTTATATAGTCTGTTATATAACACACTACATACCTGGGGCCTGTTGCACAAAAAATTGTCAGTTATCAGTTATTAGTTATCAGTTATCAGTGAAAATTTATCAATTATCAGTGTAGTGTTGCACGAAGTTTATCAGTTATCAGTTATCTAGTATCAGTTATCAGTATCAGTGTTGCACAAGAACACTGATAACTAATAACTGATAAATTATCAGTTAACCGTCAAAAACGTAGAAATTGGCATTAACTTGACTGTTTTTTTTATAATTTTATTCGTCATTGTATTAATTTAATTTTCTTATGAGCACTGATTTAGATGTATATATTATCACATTTGAGTCAATTTTTGTATTACTTATACAAAGACAATGCTGTGTGACTGGCACACTGTATGAAACACGTTGGAACTCTGAGTCAGTTTTCATCCCTAATATGGGACCAAACTATGAAACATATTTGGCAAAAAGCGGCAAAATTTCAAGAAAATTCGTTAAGACATCGTTTACAAACATCAAAAGTAACTATGTATAGTTGCCTGAAAATGCTAATAAATAAAATTTATCAGTGAACGAACACTGACAAAAAATTGGCTAAAATTATCAGTTATCAATTATTGTTTTGCTTTGTGCAACGAACACTGGTATTTCATTGATAAATGGGGAAAATTTTACTGACAACTGATAACTGATAAATGATAATTATCAGTAAATTTTGTGCAACACTGTTAATTGATAACTGATAACTAATAATATCAGTTATTAGTAAACGCCGTGCAACGCAGTTTACTGATAATTTACTGATAACTGATAATTTATCAGTTATCAGTGTTTGGTGCAACGGGGCCCAGTAGACAGTTTTTTATGTACTACTTATCCTATACATTGCCTTATATACATAGTTTCCTACATACATACCTAATATAGCGACTGGTGCCTTGGTGGCAACTATGTACCTTACGGGTTAGCCAAGTTTTTGCATTTTATAATAAGCTAAAACAGATTACGAAATTACTATTTGTGTCAGAAAAATTACTGTTTACTAAGTAAAGCTGAGTAATAATATTTGCTGCTAATATCTTCAATGTAGACAACTCGTGGTTACAATTTTATTTCATTCTTAATTAATCTACAGTACAGATCGCTCAAGACTGTCTGCTTTTACCAAAACCTGAACAGAAATTGTTGAACCCTTAGATAAAACAGACACGTAGCACGATTTTTGTGACAACTCGCAGTATATACCTTTGATGCTTGCAATTTGTTGTTTTTGTAATGAAGTCGCGTGTTTCTTTTAGTTTCAGGGTTTGTCACTTTTTGGTCAGACTTTAATTTAATTTTCTGTAATTGTCCTCGCTTATTTTCTAAGCCATTTTTTTAAATAAAGATCTTGCGAAGTCAAAGTGAAGTTTTTGCCAAAGACTCAAGAATGGCTGCATTCAATGGACTAACTTTGGTGGCGATTTTGACTGATTTTACACCATTGACCTGAATGACCTTTTCGTTGAGGGATGACAACTATCGTTCTTCACAACAACGCGTGTTATTCATCCTACTTGAATTCTAATTTCACTACAGGCTCACTTTTAGCAGGCCAAACAACAATTTATTCACAAACAACAATCTTACAAACTATCAAACATATTTGGTTCTAGTCAATTTCATAATTTCAAATGCTACTATATACTCGGTAAATTACTAACTACATTTTCATGAAGTTCATGGTTTAGTTTTCCCATAAATTTCTGTCAACTACGGGCATGGAAACAATTACCATGACTTTCCGACAATTTATTTATGATAAACTTATACAAGCTAAACAAATAACAACTTTCAACTGTTACCAAGCCACGATAACTCATTCTGCTGCTTTTTTTAGAATGCATGCAAATTTGTAATTTTTTGTAGTCATTTACCTTCTAGAGTTTCCTACTCTGGGTTTGCAAGTTTTGCAGCTATTTTCCTACAATTGTAAAAAGCAACACTAAACTATCAAAAATTATATGTATTTATTTTAAAGAAGCAAAGCAAATACAAGTGAGTTTACATGATTTAGTCATTGTATGCATGTAATGCAGCTCATAAATAGCAGTTAAAAAAATGCAAAATTACATAGCAGTTTAAGTTTAGCACTCCTGAAATGCACAATGGCAAGCTGGTGTTAAAGTATGCTCAAACACCAAATATGAAGTTGATTGATACAAATTTGCATTCACTGTAGAGTGTAGACCAAACGTGAGTAGAATTTCGACTTACGATTTCTGTTCACAAGTGAACTGCTGTTGCACAACCAATAGCTCATTTTGCTTGCCATACCGAAATAGCCATAGCGGTCGCAAAACGTCATTTTTGATGAATATGCTTGATATACTGAAAAACACTAAAATCACGATTTTCGAAAAACGTACAATTAATTAATTTTTTTATATACTATCGATTTACTCAAAATCAAGTTTTGCGACCGCTCAAAGACAACGAGTTGCATATATGTGCAAAATTTTAACTTTTCTTGTTTAGCCAATTTTTTAAAATCGCAAGCCGAAAATCATCATTTCATGCACACACTATATTTCGGTTTAATGCGAAATATACTTCGTTATTTCACAAAAAATTTATACCTTACTCAATGGAACACCGAAAATTTTTAAGTATGCTTAAGTAAAACACAGCTGCTAGTGTGTTTCAATCGTTCAAAATCATTTGCATAGGTGTAAATGCATTGGCTTGTACGGCGATTTCTGAAAAAATCTATTTTTCTTGATCAAAAAGCTCAAAAATTTTAAAAAAAATTTTCATGTGATATGGGCATCAAATTAAAGGAAAATCACTTTTGAACCAGTTTTGTTCTTACGAGGCATGTTTATTTTTGCGCGTTTTTAAAATAATGGCCAAAACCCACATTTCAGGAGCGCCACCTTAAGACTAAATCATCATTGCTAAGTGTTCATATATCCCTAGTCAATTTCTGCAAAAAGGTTTTTTTGAATTTTCAAAACATTCTATGTATCTCAACTCTACTGCATAGTGCATACAGCATAATTGTGTATAGAAATTTGCTTATGAAAAAACGTTGAGTAATCTTTAGTTTTTTTACAGTATCTCAATTATATATTACTCATTTGTGTTGGTTCGACCGAAAATAAAACGTTTCAAGCAGTGTCTCATTCTTAACGGGAGGCGGGTCAGGCACCGACTGTGTGTCCGAAACGAAATGAGTATACTGTCGTGCCTCAAGGTGGGTAGTGAGTAGTGAGTAGTGAGGGTGTGAGTCACTGTTGCAGTCAAAGAATGTACATAATATACAATAAAGTAGTAGTGGCAACTAAGTAGTAATAGCAGTGGTTACTTTTTTCAGTTCCAACACTTCCGTTTTCGCTACTTTTTTTAGTTCTAACACTTCTGTTTTTCTGTCAAACATACTTCGAAGCTCATCACTAATTAGTCTGTTCTTTTTGACGTAAATAATAATGTTAGTTCCTGAGTTAAAAAGTATTACTATGAAAATGATTGGCCCTAGATATTTACTCCCAGGCATTGGTAGTAGTGGTATCAATAAAAATGCAAAATTAGGGATAACGTATAAAAAAAATGTACAGATCGACACCAATAGCAAAGAATGGGTTACTTTAATTTGCCTATCTTTATTGCTTTTCATAGCTTGTGAGATATTTTTATCGAAACTGAAGCAGTGAAGGCTTAGCATTGCAAAGCAATATAAAATCACGCTTGATATACTGGTGATCATTTTATATGAAAACCAAGTTTGCTGAATTTCAATAGGTATCAAGTGGGGCAAAGGACATACCGCTACTGTGGTAGCCAACCGTGGATCAAGACTTTCTTGATAAACACCACCAATGAATAGTGCAACCCAAATACCGGTAATGACAACAGCAAGCAAAACCAAACACTTTATGGTATTTTTTGTGATTTTGGAATATGCTTTAATGCTGATGCAAGCAACGCAGCGATCCAGTGAGATAAATAGAAGTATGGTTGTCGTTAGCGTTTCACCAATCACCAGCAATAGTATTTGTGGCATTACCAAACAAATCAATTTTGGTATCGGTTTCAAGAGCGCTCCTGGACCATGCACCATTAATCTGGTTATATGGTGTAGGCCTTGCGCAGTGCTGGCAAAACCAAGAATACAATCTCCATTTGCCAATGCAAGCGGCAAGTAGAACTCTTTGGAATGCAAGCTTTGGTTCCTTTTCACAGCCGCGATTATCAAGAGGTTACTGATAATCAAAAAAGTGCCTTCGATAACGTAAATTGACGAAAATGCAAAAGACGAAATGTCATAAAATGACCAATGATGAGACTTATTGAAAATAGCGATAGAGTTCGGTGTGTCGTTCATAATAAACTGCTAGTCCTAAAAAATCTATTGAACAGTCGTTCCAATTCCATGTTAAATAACATAATAGGCTAGTGTCTCAATTGCACTAAGTCCAGTGTGTGGCTGGGATTTGATCCGTCACCACAGACACTTTTTTCAATTCATACGGATTTACTTCTCAATTTTTTCTGGGTTTTTTGATCCTTTGTGTCAGTCTGACGCTTGTGCAAACCTTTTTCTGGTTTTATTTACACTGCCAATGTGGACGAATATTTTAATGCATCATCTTGCACACTCATCAAAACAGTGATACCTGCATATAAGCAATACGTTATATGTCGTACTTGAGTTAGTACATATATACTGCGACACTGTGGCTTACTATTTCTTGTTATTATCTTTCATCAAAGCCTATGCATGTATACACAAGTATATACATTATGCTGCATTTGCATGTTTACACGAGTATATTATGCCACATTTACATACTTGTGTAATACATGTTTGATGTGACACTCCCATATTTTGTTTAAATTTTATACAGTAGGAAAAACTTTAGATACGTCTCCAGTTGACCAAATTCGGTCTAAAAAGTGGAAAAATCGCAAATTTTTTTCTGGGAGCTGCCGCCCCCAGACCCCTGCAACCCTGTGGGTTAGTAATCTTGCGTTTGTAAGGCGTTTTATGAGTATTACAATTGCTAAAAAGTGTATTTTAACCCATTGATATTTTAAAATCTGGGGACTGTTAGAAGGGTAGTAAAATATATAAGTAAAAGTAAACAAAATTTTTTTTAAATATTGCAAAATATAGGGTCTTTTTGAAGGTGGTTCCGGTTCCGGTTCCGGTATTTTTAAGTGGTTCCGGTCCGGTTCCGGTAGTTTTAGGGTTCCCGTCGATCCCTGATATATATATATATATATATATATATATATATATATATATATATATATATATATATATATATATATATATATATATATATATATATATATATATATTAGACATTTGTAACGGGGTCAAAATTTTGGGGGGGGGGGGCTCTCCGACCAAAGTTTGGGGACTCTCCCCCCCTGATCGACCACAAATACCCTAAATTTTGCGAAATTTTGTAAAGTTTTTCCCGAAAAGTGCCATTTTTACTAAATTTCGCCCCAATTTTCGGGACCCTCTGCCCCGGCCCCTCGATTTGGAGGGGGGTCCCCCCCCCACCCCCCTCATACAAGTATGACTTTAGATACTTAGTTGTGTGACCGGGTATTCTGAGGGTATATACCAGCGTTGATAGGTCCTCTAGTGGGTGAATACCCAGACACACTGATTCCGATCGTAAACCAGGTCCGTCTCAATGCGTTGTGGCTTCGGTGATACCCAACCTATACTAACCGGGCCTAGGTCCCCTACTCTATACTGCATGAAGAACACGAGTCGACTTACGTTCAAGGTTTATTGGCCCAAGAGCAGGAGCACACAGGAGCACACACACAGGTATACAAGACAATAGGGTTATGCACACGCACACACGGCGAAGGGTATCAACACGGAGGGCCGGCCAGGACTGGGGTACACACACTCTGACTTAGCGACTGAAACTTGAGGTCTTTATAGTCGCCTTTTGTGGCGAGGAATTTGTGGAATTTCGACTTAGCCAATCAGAGTAAATGTCAACCTTTGTTTATCTATTTCTGACCAATTGCGTAAAAGGTCAGTCTTCCAATTCTAGGAATGATGTATTTTTAGAAACAGTTTTGTAGAATTATGGACTTTGAACTCAGACTTTGCTCTTTTGAAATGTCAGCGTAAACTTTCTAAAATAATATTTATATGAACTGAACTTTTTGTTGACCACTTTTTGTGTATTGTTCCGCATTCCACTTGGCGGCGGAATGCGGAAGTCTTAGAATTGAGCGACCAATTATTAGTGTGCTACCGTAAGACCTTTTGTTGAACAATGCTACCGTAGGCTACCGGTCTTCTAGGTCGGAGCTACCGTAATGATCTTCCGTAATGCTCAGGTTCAAATTAAAGTTCAAGTCTAGGTTTTACATATGTACTGCCCCGTTACAGTTGAGACTCAACAGATGTGTAAATTAGCAACTTGGGTCTTTTCAATGGGACAACAAGACCGGTATTCACACAACACTGTTAAATATTTTGATTCAATAACTGTAAATTATTGAGAAAATTATTATTAAATTATCAAGTCAACATATAAATTGAATAATAAATTTTATAAACCTCGGTTTTCAAATAAATTTAATGCTATAACTGCGCTAATCTTCATTGGGGCTACGGACTTTATACACATCAGCTTTTTATGTGAATGTCATATTCACGTGAGTTCATTCTATGACGCTTTTGTCTATTATTTCGTATTAGGTAAAAGTCCTGTAACTTGATTGCATGCAGTGCATGAATTATTTACTGCTTTCTTCAGTGTTTTTTTGTAGTCTTAGCTACCAGCTACTATGGTATGTGGCTGTTGTAGGTATGAAGCTGTACGTATAACGGTTCTGTGTACTAACCAGAAGTTTGGTGGTGAGAAATTTAGCAATGTTTTGAATTGAAAAAATAATGTACGTCTGTTATTGAATCTGCCGTTATTTGTAAGCTAATCATTAATGAGATGCAATAGTTTTGGCAGCTAAGAGCTAAAATTGGAATTCGTTTAAGACTCGACATGGGAACTACCTCTCATCACCACTTGGTTTCTCCTTTATGCATTTTATTGTGTAACCCATATGTAACGCGGTCAAAATTTTTTTGGGGTGGGGCCTCCCCGGCCAAATTTTGGAGACCCTCGCGGCCTTCCTCCCTGATCGACCAAAAATACCCTACATTTTGCAAAAGTCTTCCAGAAAAGTGCCATTTTTAGTAAATTTTGTCTAGATTTTTTTGACTTTCCCCCCGGCCTCTCGATTTTGGGCGGTGGTCCTTCCTCATAGATGTATGGTTTAAATGGTTGTAGTTGTTGTGCTATATACCTTTTGAATGTAATTGTTTTACTTAAAGGCCGGTACATGCTTGTCCATAAGCTAAAAACTTTCGTTAATTTTGTAAATGTACTGTTTTTTAAACCAGGCTTTGAGTCAGAGTGTCAGACTATTAGCGGTTTACAAGTGGGCAAATGCAGCCTATTGTTCATGAAACAGTTTTTGTCCACTGGCTTACGGAAAAAGTCCTTCCAGACGGACAAGTATGAATCATCTTTTATCCAAGTTGAATAACAATGATTTTGGGTGTTTTTGATTTTTATTGTCAATCATTTTTATTTTTTTCCTGTTTTGGTGTTGCTATTAATAAACTCTTGTCCTTGTTTTATAGTCTTTACTTGCGCAGCATGAAATAAACGTTTCATCAGGTATTTTTGTTTTTTGTTTT
The DNA here is from genome assembly GCA_030248245.1 of Trissonchulus sp. WLG1_4. NCBI lineage: Eukaryota > Metazoa > Nematoda > Enoplea > Enoplida > Ironidae > Trissonchulus > Trissonchulus sp. WLG1_4. Next base: position 25,213 of record JASANF010005538.1, read on the forward strand.
CTGTAGCATTTTTGGCAATTGGGTTCTTGTTTGATTTGGATCTAATTGAGTTATTTAACAGGAAGGGCTACTGGAATTTAAGTTTTGGCTTAAGTCCTATATCCGGTACTTTTTTATATCCGGCGCCGTTATTCCCGAACAGTGCCGGATATAGTTTATGGCCCTGTGGGAATTAAACAGCTCTTGAAACTTGTTCATTCCTGCAGGACCATTATACCATATCCGGCACTGTTTTAAAAAAAGGGTGCCGGATTTTGC